>PVKC010041905.1:0-12062 GCA_004027635.1 Crocidura indochinensis
GCCATTACATTATAGAACCTCAAAACTAATTTGCAGGCCAATCCAGTGCTTACCTTCTGAAGCCAAATTGAGACGCAGGGTTTGTGAAAGAAATGGTGACAGGGCAGCTCGGTTGCGATGTCATCCTTGATATACTCACTGCAGCAGATTGGACAACACTGCTCCTGGCCAATAGCTGAAAGGAATGAGAGATGTTCTCTGCTAATCATATCAAGTCTAACTGAGATAGACTTTCTAAAAGAATAAAACAAAAACTCAGAAAATGGCAAATGAGTTTCTGCTAAAGCTAAACTTAGTATATGTTGCTTTTGTAGAAAAACTGACTTCTTCGCCAACTGCCTAACAACAGTCTTTTACTACATGAAAGTTTGTCTACAGAAATTAATAAAACTTTCTCTATGTATTTTAGCTCCAGGATTTTATCCACTAACAGACCCGTGCAAATTGACACTAGTAATTTTGCTTTTACCTGTGTGGTCCTCAAGAACAAGAGTCTCTGGAAGCCCATCAATGCTCTCTTTACTAGCAGGTGGGTTGGCTACTTCCACATCTACTGCAAGAGACTCTAAATGTGCCAGGGCAGTCTGAAAAAGACGTCATACCACTTTGTTAGAAAACAGTTCGTTTAAAATTATTATTTTTTTAGTGAGGCAACAGTGGTATACCAATCACATGTCACATTAAATTGCCACTGTCCCTCTACCACAGTCTTGGGCCCTTTCAGTTCACTGAGCACTCCCCTTTGTTTAAACAAATACTGTTGTCAAAGTCTAAGGACTGGTTTCATTGGCTATTGTCTATTTGCATGTTTCTTGAGTGATATCATATGGTTATCTTCTTCTGATTTATGGTACAAAAACCAAAAATCCTTTCCTCTCCATAAAGTTGGTTAATGACTATATATACCATAATTTTAATCACTCATGTCAATGGGCACTACAACTATTTCCATCGCTGTAAAGAGCACTGAGAAAGTATTGAGTCTTATCATCTGTCACACCATAAATGGAGCTGGAAGGCGTTATGTTTAGTTAAAATAAGTTAACCAAAAAATAAATAACACCTGCCATCTAAAATCAGAATTCCTAGAATTAGGGAGTAAAATGATACTGTCATGGGTTGAGTAGGGGGAAATATACTTGGCAGGGTACATCTAGGAAGTGCTGAAACTGATGATTAGATGTTTATTGTTAATATCATGTTCATGTACTTGAAAATTGAGAGTAGATTTTTTGGGGGAAGGAAAAAAAGAAAAATGAAGTGATGAACATCTGATAATAACTGCACTATTTTGTAGTACTTAAAGTGTTTCAAATCAACATACTGTACACCATAAATTTATTGTTATATGTTCATTATATCTTAATAAAGATGGGAAGTAAAAAGCAAAGCTTGAACATACAATGCAATATTATTCAGCCTTGAAAAAATACGTGATTCTGACCTATGTACAACATAGATGAGCCTTATATTACTACGTAAAATATAGCAAAGAAAACCAATCACAGAGTGACAAACTGTGTAATTATATTTCAATGAGATGCTTAAAGTTGTAAAATGGAGAAAGTAGGTTAACTGTGAGAAATTGGGAAGGAGAACGACTGGAAAATTTACGGTTTACAGTAATATGAAAGTATCTTATGTCATTTAACATTATTATTTAAAATGGCTAACAGGCTACATGTTGACATATGATGTCATTGCAATAAAAATGCGAAAAACAGGAGTTAATAATTATAGATTTGGTTGTTTGTAGATACTGGAAAAAAAATGGGCTAGCAATTAAAATGATTTTCTCTGGCTGGAGAGATAACATGGAGGTAAGGCATTTGCCTTTTGTACAGAAGGTCACTGGTTAGAATCCCGGCATACCATATGGTCCCTGAGCCTGCCAGGAGCAATTTCTGAGCGTGGAGCTAGGAATGACCCTGAGCACTGCCGAGTGTGACCCAAAAACCAAAAAAAAAAAAAAAAAAAGATTTTCTCTCTGGGCCTTTTATGTATTTATTTTCCATTTGTCACTAACATATTTATAAGCTTTAAAAGTAGAGGTTGCTGAAGAAACATCACAAAAGGGACTTTGCTTCCTAGCTTTTGTGTGCTTGCTGGACCAGACTTTGCAAACTGCTAAGCTTCCCTACCATGGGTCTCTGCAGCAGAGATCTTCTATGACTGTACTCCTGAGTGGAGCATCGATGTCTTCTGGATGTGGGCTAACTCCAGTGTAGCCAACAGTTTCCCTTGACACCCACTTGGGTAATTTTATAGAAGAGCACTTCCAGTTAGCTACCAACTGTGAGAGCTTCTCATCACCAGAGGGCTATTTTTGCCAAGCTCCAATGGAGACTTCAAGCAAAATCAGACAGTATTGTATTCTATTTTGTTTTTTTTTTCAGGCCACACCTGTTTGATGCCCAGGGGTTACTCCTGGCTAAGCGCTCAGAAATTGCCCCTGGCTTGGGGGGGGCCATATGGGACACAGGGGGATCTAACTGCAGTCCTTCCTTGGCTAGCGCTTGCAAGGCAGACACCTTACCTCTAGCGCCACCTTGCCAGCCTCTCGTATTGCTTCTTTTTTTTTTCTTTTGTGGTTTTTGGGTCACACCCGGCAGTGCTCAGGGGTTACTCCTGGCTCCATGCTCAGAAATTGCTCCTGGCAGGCACGGGGCACCATATGGGGCACCGGGATTCGAACCGATGACCTTTTGCATGAAAGGTAAACGCCTTACCTCCATGCTATCTCCCGGGCCCTCGTATTCTGTTTCTAATGCTAACCTTAACCCTAAGAATTTCTAAGATTTACCTTTCTAAGAGTTCTGGCTGTGCACTCCATAAATTGGATATAAATACAGGGAACAGGGGAGATGGAAATGCTTTATTTCAGCATATTAAACATTATTTTTTAAATGTGAAATTACTATATTCTTTTTTTCCTTAATTTTTTGGGGGGTCCACACCCAGCGACGCTCAGGCTTGGGGGACCATATGAATGCTGGGGATCGAACCCAGGACCGTCCTGGGTCAGCTGCATGCAAGGCAAAAGCCCTCTCACTGTGCTATCACACCGGCCCCAGATTACTATATTCTTTGGCATTCACTTTACTTCCTGCTTAGCCAATCTTTTATATTCTAATCTTGTTAAACAGATGAACAATTATATGAATTCTGTTCATAGTACTGTTTTCTCTTTTGAGATTGAGTCTAGATTGACTAGAACTGGTTTTAGGAATGGTTCCAATCTTAAAAATATAAGAATAAAATTTGATGTTTGGTTGAATCTTTTGACTTGAATTAAGTGCTGAGACACTTGCCAATAAGAATGGGACTATCCAGCCATGGCCCACAGTGGTATCACAATTAACCCAAATATCACCATGTCTGATTGCAATGTGCAACTAAAACACGCCTCAGAACCCAGGTGGCTGCACTTAACCTTTTGGCAGCAATGAAGAAACTGGGATATGAGATGAATCCTTCTGAGTGCCCAAGTGAGCTTACAAGGGAAAGATAAATTCAGTCACAAATACTCCTTGAGTAAAACAGTATGTGGAACAAGAAATCTTCAAATTATCTTAAACTTCCAATAAAATCCCCCAAACAAAAACCAATAAACAAAAAGCCCTTACTTTTGAAACTCAGACCTAAAAGGTAACTGTAAGTTGATGGATTAGAGATATTCATTCTGACCAGAAAGATAGTACAGAGGGTAGAATGCTTATTTGCATGAAGAAACCTAGCTAGTTTGATCCCCCAAATCCCAACTGGTTCTCAAAGTCCAACTAAGTGATTTCTGAGCACAGAGTCAGTAGTAAGCCCAGAGCACTGCCACATGTAGCACCGGAACAAAGTGAAAAGAAAAAAGGGAGAGATCAATTCTTGGTCTCTCCAGTGAAAGCTGGCATTTGTCTTCTTCTGACTGAGATGATTCAACATGATATCCCCCAGAACAAAGTTAATGAAAATTGCATGATTCTGTCCTTCCATGTAGCTGAATTGTGATATATACCACACCTTATTTATCCACTCATTTGTCTTTGGCCAGTCAGGTTGACTCCATATTCTGGCTCTAGTGCTAAGTGCTGCAATAAATAATGCTGTGCACGACCTTTTGAATGGATGGTTTTGCTACCAGGAGGTGGTAGATATTGCTGGGTCATATAGTAATTCTCTTATTTTTCTGAGATATCTCCATACTCGTTTCTACAGGAGCTAAACCAGGCCACATTTCTACCAGCAGTGAGTGAGAGTTCCTTTTTCTCTATATATCCTCCAACAGAGATGATGTAACTCATCTTTCTGACCCATTCAATTGGACTCATTCAAATTAATTTATCTGAAACACTTTAGAAACTTCAAGGTGTTTACTTTGGGGAGGGGGAGAACTGAGAGTTTGGGACCCACCCACCAATACTCAAGGTTTACTCCTGGCTCTGCACTCAGGGTCACTTCCAGCAATGCTCAGAGGTTATATAAAGAAAGGATGCCTGGGATCTTACCTAGGTAGGCCACATGCAAGGCCTTACTTAACTTCTGCACTATCCCTATAACCACTAGAAATTACAGTTTAAAGACTTATTACAATTATATATCATTGTAGTAAAAAATCTCAAATTTAAAAGAGGACTTTCCACCTTAGGCAAACACAGGTATAAGCAAGTTTTCTGTTTACTTACTTATAAAGTCAAGTCAAATTTAAACACCACTGCCATATATGAATACATGTTTGCAGTGGTGATGAAAAAAAATCCCCAAATTCTTACCAATTTTAATCAACAAGAAAGCATTTAATAGTCATGGAAAGAAAATAAGAGAAATAATTCGTCTCTTCATATGGATCTTCAGTTTCATGTCATAAAATAGGTAAACACCTTTATTTTAGGTACATATATTCATAATAATTCGTTGAGAAGAAAATATATTTTCTAGATGTAAGCAAAATATTTTTCATTCTTCAATAAAAACTGGAAAACAATGCAATTTAGGCAAATCATTAGCATTATTTATTATATACTAATTTTATGAGAAAACTTTGCCTTTTAGAAATAGTTAAAATAAACTTTATAAACCTTGAGTCTTATCATTCTGCACTTATATCTGGACATCAGAAATACCTCCATAGCCTGGGCTAAACGTTCTTCAAGTGCCATGTAGGTGAGGAACTGAGGATCCACATAAGAAATCGCCTCAGCAACTCCCAGTCCATCTGCAAACCCATCAAAGAGGCTGGAAAAACAAACAAATAAACAAACAACCATGATTTGGCAAGTTTTAATGATGAAGAAAATTTTATTTCCATGCTTAGTTAGGGTCAATAAATATATAATATGAACAGAAAATCTTAAAGAGATTTCATTTAAAGTTTGTGAAATGCACAGAGACCGACACACATCACAAATAACAAGAACAAGCAGTGCAGGCAAGGATGTTGGGGAAAAAGAGACTCAAATTCAGTGCTGGTGGGAATGTAACCTTTTGGAAAGTCCAACCTTTTGGAAACAAATTAAGTAACTTTCAAAAACTAGAAATTAAGCTCCCATATGATCTAGCAATCCAATCCTAGAGATTTACCCTACAAACTCAAAAATACAATGTAGAAAACCCCTCTACATTGCTATGTTAATTGCTGCACTATTCACAATAACCAGAATCTGGAAAAAATCCAAGTGTCTTAATACTTATGAATGGTTAAAGAAACCAGCACATCTACAATACGGTGTAGATGTGTACACAGCTATCGAGAAAAATGAAGTCATGAAATTTGTTTATGCACAGGTGGATATGAAGAATATTGTACTGAATGAAATGAGTCATAGAAATAATCTCACTCATTTTGGGGTAGAAGAAAAATAAAAGATAGTGTAGTAATAATATTCAGAGACAATAGAGATGAGGATTAGGAGGACCAATCCATGGAAGGAAGCTTGCTAAAAAAACAAAACAAAAAACAACCCGAGAGTGCAGTTAAAGTAGAGAAGAATCTGCTCTGATGATGATATTTGGAACTGATCACTATGGGTAATAACTGAGTACTACTTATGTTACAGGTCATACTCATCGAATATGTTTTTGCAAATTAGCATTTCCTTTTTCTTCTTTCCTTTTCCCCTTTCTTCTTGTTCTTCATCAATTCAATCTAGGTTAACTAAAATTCATGCTGTCATTTTCTCTTTAGGAAAGGAACCATGATACATAAGATGCAGTGGACAATACTACATAGGGTAGCCAACTCTGACAGTCCTCACTACCACATTGCTTAGCACTCTAGATGTGAAAACTAAGCATATCCTAAAATGCTCTAGTCACTATCTAATCCTGAAACCTTCATTTAGTAAGGCCCACCTTCGTTAGTGATCAAGTGCTTAGAAACTGGAAAAACTTCCAACTCCAACGTATTGGCCACATTATCTTAAACTTATTTCTACTGCATTTACTTATTTTTCTTTTCTCATCTCTCTTATCTTCTGTTCTCCCGCTCTCCTAATCTATAGCTAAGCTAATTATTTATCTTTACTTAATTCAATTATTTCTTAGGAGATCAGACCTCCGAGGGTGAGGCTTCTAACAACAACTTAAGAACAGATCACTAATGTCTATATATATGTGGGCATGAGTTTATAGATAATGGACTCCCCTCTAAGTGCCAAATCTAAATCGTAAACAATCCATGTCTGAAGTGTATATAATAACCTCTCCTATAAACTATCCCTCTCCCCCCTCTTCAGAAATCCTTCTATCATTTCATCCCCTGATCCTGACCTGATATCTCTCTTTATTTAACACTCTTTACTCTCAGTTCTTAAATCATTAGGTACCAAGATCAACCACCTGCCCCAATAAGCCATCACAGCTCCCAAAGTGAAAGGACACCCTGTCAGTACCACATCTCAACAAGAAACTACAACCAACATTCCTACTGATTCATGCTATGTGGCCCTTCTTCTCACCATCATCCCCAATGTGAACTGTTGCATGATACTGGATTAAGCCCCAGAAGGACCCCCACCACCAGAGAAGCCTATATTTCCTTTAGATGCTTAATACCTCTATAATAATATCTCTTAGTTTATCCCAAATGTAAGGTAGCCTCTTGCATCACTTTATTTTTCTTTAGTTTTTTTAAGTTTATTTTTATTTATCTCTTCTATTATATATATATATAAATATAAATATAAAATATATATATTTTGGTTCTACTTGGTATGAGAACCTACAAGAAAACATCTTACCTAGGAAAAAGCTCAGGTAAGAACCAGGGTACAGAAATTGTGTAGCCCTGACATTCTTACCCCCAAATGCACCAGAAATATAATATGGCACCATTCCTTTTTGCATGTGGAGAAACAAGCTCTTATCAACTAGGGATAAGAACCCATACATTTTATAATACAGGGGTGCCTCCCACCCTGAACATGTGTCATGTGGAAATAACAGACTCCAACATCCGTTCCAAGCCCTAGAAATATAAAGGACACAGTTCACTGCAACAACATCAGGAACCAAACTACCCCTGGGATTCCTAATACTGCTTGAGCACCAACTTGCACCAATTCTGATATGACATCCTGACTAAGACCAGTTGTCCTATCTAATCACCTAAAGGTAAGATGATATCAGAAGACAGTCATCCTTTGATCTATGCAAAAACCAAGATCGCTAACTACAGAAAACTGACTTTCACTGGGCACAATTTACCGAGACCAATAAGAAACCCTAGCCTAGGCCTCAGCCTAGGAAATGTACAATAACCAAGACCTCTAATTCCAATTGTCTGACTTTGATAACTACCACTGAGCAGAACTTCTGGAAACATAATGAAAGACTCTATCCTAGGCTTCATCCTAGGATCTGTGCAAAAACCAAGACCACCAGTTACAGAAGTCTGATTACAACAACAGTGATGGAACAGAACTTCTAGAACTGTAAACAAAGACGCTATCCTAGGCTTCATCCTATGACCTGTACAAATACCAAGATCTCTAGTTACAGAGGCTTGATTCTATCATCCACAACTGAGTGGAAAGTTTCATGGCACCATAAAAAGACCTTAGGGTGTGAAAATGAGTGTGTGAGGAGCCTGTAGTAATTTCCACAACAGTATGCTTCAAGAGTATCTCTTACTAAAGCCAAGGGAATTCCCTTTCTTATTTCCCTAATACTTACTGTGCCTATAAAAAAAAAAAAAAAGAAAAAGAAAAAGCATAAAACTATGTCACACTGGCCATCCTTCCTTTTTTCTTTCGTTCTCATGGTTGTTTGGTTGTCATATTTGTTGCTGTGGTACTTTTATGTAGTTGTTGGTTTTGGTTTTTTGTTGTTGTTGTTTATTATTATGTCTCTCTTCTTTTTTCCCTTTCTTCTTTTAAACTGATATTTATAACCTCTAGATGGACTCTACTGGTCTTTTCTGTTTGCTTGTTTGTTGTTTCTTTTTTTTTTTTTAATCAGAACCACATTGTTTGAATCATCTTATTCTACCTCATCATAAATTGAGGGGAGAAAAAGTGGATGGTACCAGGACCAAACATTGAGTATGAACATTGAGTAGAAATAAAAGATGATCAGACTTAAACACCAAACCCAAAGTCAACAACAGAATCAATACCCAATCTATAAATAGTTATACAAAAAGGGACCAGTTACCCAAGCAGTTGGGGGGAGGGCGGGCAAAGTAGGGGGATGCTGGGAACAGACGGGGTAGAGGGAGGACAACAATCGTGGTGGAAATACCCCGATTCAATGTCACTATGTACCTTAAATATTACTGTGAAAGATTCGTGATTCACGTTGATCACAATAAATATCATTTAAATAAAAAGAACTGAGTGCTAAAGGGGATAAAGTGATATGCACGGTACACTTCATTAACAGCGGTACAAACCAATGTTAAAAAAAGAACAAAAGGGGTGGGGGAGTGTGTGTGAGAGTGATTGAGAGTAACGGGGGGGGGGGTAAATGCCAGCCACAAAGACAGGTGTGGGGCGGAACTGGGGACATTGGTGGCAGGAAAGGTGCAACAGTGAAGGGAGGTGTACATTTATAACCGAAACTCAAGCACGAACAGCTTTGTAAACTTGGTGTTTAAATAAAGGAATTATCTAAGAAAACCCAACAAGAAAGTTAAATGTTCACTATAAAGACAAAAGCCAGCACTGTCAGTTCTCCAGGAAGCTCCATGCTTATTACAGTCTTCAGGAAAATTATGTTAGCTCAGGGATTAATTACTGAAGTCTGTGAGAGAGATAGTAGTAAATTTCACCTCTAATTTTTCCCTCTGCTATTAATTTTACTTTTCTATCTAAATTTAGGTAGGTCTTTTAGAACAGCCAAAAAATTATTATTTTAATTCTCTTATGACTCATAATCTCTTTCCCTTCTATCATCTTGTATTATTTATTACCCTGGGCTCAAACTATTGTATTTTCTTTAGTCTCGCTTCTATGAACTAAGGCCTGATTCACCTTGAAGCACATCTAACATCTCACGGTACCCATTTGTATTTCAAAATTCGTAAATTACAGTATACCCTCATTCCTCTTCTCTAATCTTGATCCTAGGAAAATTACAATCAAACCCCCATTCTTTATTTTCATTTATCTGTGCTCTCTAGCAGTAGTTTCTCAATCTCTATCTAATTCCACAATTCCAAACTCCCACATGAATTTGTGTTCATTCTTTCTTTTTCTTCTTGAGGCATCTGACTTTAAATCGACTACCACTTCCAGTCCACAATTTCCAAAACTGCCAATGAGATCGAGTTGGTTTTTCAAAAGAATAAAGACAGACCAACCACTACCAAGAATCACGAAATTAAAAAAAAAAGGAGACACACCCAAATAAATAGGATCACAAATGAAAGGGGTGTGATTAAAACAGAACCCCAAGAAATCCAAGACATCATGAGGGTGTACTATGAACAGCTGTACTGAGACTAGAGAACCTGGAAAAAAATGCAGATTTCTGGAAAAATATCATCTTCCGAGAAGGAATAAGGATTTAGAAAGTCTAAATAATCCAATCACATCTGAGGAAACTGAAACAGTAATCAAGAAACACCCCCAAGAACAAGGTCCAATTCCAGATGGTTTTACAGGTGAATTCTATCAAACATTCCAAGAAGAATTACAACACTGATCCTCAGGCTCTTCCAAAACATTGAAAAGACAGGAATCCTTACAAACTCCTTTTACAAGGCGAATAATCACGCTGATTCCCAAAGACGACAAAGACACTGCCAAGAAGGAAAACTACAAACCAATCTCACTAATGCAAAAATCCTCAAGAAAAATCTTTGCAACCAAATTCACAATACATCAAAAAGATTATACACTATGACCAAGTGGATTTCATCCCAGGGATGCAAGGATGGTTCAACATAAAGAAATCAATCAACTTCAAACATCACATCAACAAGATGACAAAAACCACATGATCATATCAATCGATGCAGAGAAGGCATTAGACAAAAATCCAACACCCATTCATGCTGAAAACGCTAAGCATAATAGGGTTGGAAGGAACCTTCCTGAAGATAGTTTCAGGTATTTATGAAAAGCCCACAGCCAACATTATCCTTAGTGGCTAAAAACTGAAAACATTTTTACTTAGATCAGGAACTTGGCAAAGCTGCCCACTTTCTACACTCTTATTCAACAGATTTAGAAGTACTAGCAATAGCATTCAAACAAAAGAAGGAAATTCAAGGAATCCAGATAGGGAAAGAGGAGTCAAACTGTCTCATTTTGCAGGCAATATGATGATATACATAGAAACACCTAAAGAGTCCATAGGAAAACTCATGAAAACAATAAGCCAACACAGCAAAGTGGATGGCTACAAAATCAATACGCAAAAGACAATAGCATTCCTCTACAGAAATAACAAAGTAGAGGAGAAAGACATTAAGGAGTCAATTCCATTTAAAATAGTATCTAAAAATATCAAGTATCTGGGAATCAACCTGACAAGAGAAGTGAAAGACCTATACCATTAAAACTTCAATATGCTCCGAAAGAAATTGAAGAGGACCAAAAAAATGGAAGACCACCCTGCTCATGAGTAGGAAGAATCAACATAATCAAAATGACTATCTTACCTAAATTACTATATAGATTAAACGCAATCCCTATCCAAATTCAGACACCATTTTGTAAGGAACTAGAACAATCAATTATAAAGTTCATCTGGAACCACAAAAAACCTAGGATTGCCAAATACATACTGAAAAACAAGAAACTGGGTGGCATTTCTTTACCTAACCTGAAGCTTTATTATAAAGTCGTAGTCATCAAAACAGCATGTTACTGGAACAAAGACAGAGTATCAGACCAGTGGGTTAAAACAAAATATCCAGAGATATACCCACAAATATACAGTCAACTGATATTTGACAAAGGCTCCAAGAACCTGAAATGGAACAAAGACAGTCTAGTCTCTTCAATAAATGGTGTTGAAACAACTGGATAACCACATGTAAGAAACAAAAGATTGATCCATACCTCACACTCTACACAAAAACAACTCAAAATCGATTAAAGACCTGGAAATCAGATCAGAATATATAAAGTTCATTGAGGGAAAAATAGGTAGAACACTACAAGACATACCTCAAAAAAAGTCTTTGATGATGGAATGCCAACGGCAAGAATAGTAACAAATGTAAACAAATGGGACTACATGAAACTGAAGAATTTCTATATGGCGAAATAAACACTGGCTAAAACTAAAAGGCAGTTAATAGATTGGGATAAAATTTTCACACTGGACACATCAAATAAAGGATAGATATCTAGGCTATACAGAGCACTCAGAAAGGTGAGCCCCACAAAAGCCAACAAAGCCATAGAAAAATGGGGAGAAATGAAGTGCCAGGATGGGGCCCGGAGAGATAGCACAGTGGCGTTTGCCATGCAAACAGCCGATCCAGGACCAAAGGTGGTTGGTTCGAATCCCGGTGCCCCATATGGTCCCCCGTGCCTGTCAGGAGCTATTTCTGAGCAGACAGCCAGGAGTAACCCCTGAGCACCACCAGGTGTGGCCCAAAAACCAAAAAAAAAAAAAAAAAA
>PVKC010041906.1:0-12063 GCA_004027635.1 Crocidura indochinensis
AGAGAGAGAATGTGGGTAGCGGGAAGGAGTCTGGGGCCCAGACTGAATCCCCCCCACCTGCTCCCTGTGGGCACAGAACCAGACATCCGCCGTGACTCAGCTCTGAGCATTGTTTCACGGCACGCTCACTTCTTGGGAAGTCAGTAATTAGCCCGTCTCAGGAGCTAGGATCCCCCTAGAGAGGACCCCTCTCACCTGCCTTCTCTCATTCCCTCTAGGAGGATGAGATCAGCTTAGGGGGCTCTGCCCCTGGGAGGAAGACGGGCAGTGTGTGGGGGTGAACACCAGCGACAATGAATGCGGGGACACGCACTTCCACGTTTATGCTGGTGAGGGCCCCGGCTAATTGACCTCTTCCATAATGAGATGATGGGCTAATGCTGAGTCTCAAACCCCAATCATTTCCTCCACTTAAGAACTGGGGATGGCCAGGGAGGGGGCACAGACCTGGGCACGGCCTGGCTGATCTGTGGGATCCTGCCAAATGGTGATTTAAGTGGTTCATTCTCAGAGGGACCCAGAGCAAATAGGACAGAGTCAGTGACCCAAAGGGCTAAGCAACACTCTCGACCTGCACTAGCCCTTCCTTGGTCTTACTTCCACAGCTGTTCCCAAAACTCTCCTTCTAAGGCACCTTACAAAAAAAGGTCCTGGGGGGCGGGCGGAGAGATAGCAAAGTGTAGGGCATTTGCCTTGTATGTGGCTGACCCAGGACAGATCTGGGTTTGAATCCCAGCATCCCATATGGTCCCCCAAGCCAGGAGCAATTTCTGAGCACAGAGCCAGAAGTAACCTCCGAACATAACCGGGTGTGGCCCCCAAACAAACCAAAAATCAAATAAAAAGGTCCTGGGCATGAAGGGAACTGGGCAGGGAAGAGAACACTACAATGATGGAGGGAAGTGGGAGAAGGCAGTGCTGAAAGGTACTAAAATGCTATGCACGGAGCCTTATCAGTAATAGTATTAAAAACCATAGTGGCAAAAAGTTATTTTAAAGTCTGTTGTGGGGGTGGAGAAAGTACAGTGAGTAAGGTGCTTTTCTTGCATGTAGCTGACCTAGGTTCAATTCCCTGCACCCCGAAGACCCACCAGGTGTGATTCCTGAGTGCAAAGCCAGGAGTAACCCCTGAGCACCTTTGAGTGTGACCCCAAACAAAAACAAGCCAAAAAAACAGTGCCTGGCAAGTTAGAGCCAAAGAACGTCAGAAAAAGCTTTTTGCCTTACCTGTGACTGACTCGGGTCCCTAGAGCCTAGCCTCTAGGAGTGACCCCTGAGTCAGGAGTATGTCCTAAATTGCCCATGTGACACCATTCCCAAAAAAGATTGGTCGGTGGGAGGGGAATTGGAGACAGAATGGAGGAAAGTGGACACTGGTGAAGAGATGGGTTTTGGAACATTGTATGGCTGAAACTCAAAGATGAATAACTTTGTAATTCATGGTGACTAAGTAAAATTTCAAAAGGAAGAACAAGCCAGAGAGATAGAATGGAGGCAGGGTGTTTACCTTGCATGCAGACGAACAGTGGTTCGAATCCCTGCATCTCATATAGTCCCCCCAGCCTACCAGGAGCGATTTCTCAGTGTAGAGCCACGAGTAACCCTTGAGTGCTGTCGGGTGTGACCCAAAAACAAAAAACAAAAAAAAAAAGGAAGAAGAAAAAGAATCCCCAACTCTTAGTTTTTGTCCTCTGCTAACTCACAACCTAGTGTCTCTGACACAATGACTCCCTGGTGCTCAATGGTTCTCCACTCCCCCACCCCCTCTAACCAGGACCTGGGTCCAAGAGTTACACTGGACTGCAGGCACTGAGGTACTAGTACACAAGAGCCCCAATTCCATAGGGAACACTGATTCCAGAAGCTCTGAGCCACCATGCTGTCACTGTTCCAAGGCTACCAGACCCACACAGAGGTCATAGTGATAGGTCGCTAGAATAGGGAAAGCAATAACACTCCTTCCAGATATACCAGCCTGAGTCACCCATTTGCAGTGTGTGGCTTGGGCACTGGATGAAAAATAAAGAGGTCCCTGCTGACCCTTAGAATTGATGTGTGGGAAAGACCGGCTAATGGGGCAGAAGCCATGAAATAGTGGGATAGGGCATTTATCTTGCACATAACCAACCCGGATTCCCTCTGCAGAATCACATAGGGAGCCTGAGCCCTGCCAGGACTGATGTCTGAGCACAGAGCCAGGAATAACCCCTTGAATATTGTGGGGTGGGATCCAGTACCTCGCACACACTCTGGGGCCAGGCTGAGTCCTGTTCACTGGCCCAAAGGACAGGTCTTACACATCCACTCAATGGAACCTGCACAGCACTGACACTCTGGCCACCAGGCCTTAGAGTTTTCCTAGTTTGAGTTTTGTGGCTTTCCAGGACCACATTAAGTTTCCAAGGCTGTTCTCTTGCTTCCCAGTAACTTGATTTTGAATAAATTTTCCTAAACTTGGTATAAAACATGGAGCTGAGAGTGGAAGGCTGTGGAAAAGGACTCTCAGGTCCATGATGGGGTGTGGGATGGTACAGAAAAAGGCAGAAGGAAGTGACACAAATGTCCACCTGTAGCACCAAGATGCCAAGAGGGGGTATCCCTGAGTGGCTGATCCAAGCGCCTTCTGAGGGCTGGTGAGAGTTTCCTTGGGCTGAGCACTTCAGAGCCAGAAATGCCAAAGACCTGGACAAGAGACTCTGGCTCTGTTCCTAGACCACATAGGCCATCTGTCCCACTTCAGAAGAGGCCAGGACATAGGTCTAGCCAAGTCTGTACCCCAAGAACCCCTGGCTCCCCATGGCAGTCCCCAGGACCACTTGGAGAGTGTAGAAAACTGAGAAGGTGGCAGTTACTCCTGATGGAGAATGGAGAGAGCCTGGTATGTGCAAGGCCTTAAAGGGGGTACAGAGCCCCCAGACATGCCCCCTGAGTCCCAAACCAGGCAAGACCCACACTGAAGCCTTGCAAAAGGACAGAAGTATTAGGGCTCTATTACTGAGGACACTGTGGGGGGGCGCTGTACCCCTGGAACAAACTGCTCCACCTCTCTATGCCTTCATTTCTGCAGAAGGGATTCACTCCTAGAAAGTGGCTTAGGAGTTACACCCTTGCCTGGCAAGTGTGAGCCCGAATTCCATGCCTAGGGCTCCCACAGGGGTCGGAAGGCACCACAGTCCGGGGCCACACAGGAATCAGGACTGTGCCACTTGACTCCCCCATGAGCCCCACGAACAGAACAGTCAGTGTGGTGCTTCTCATCCTGCACCGGCACCACACTAGATGCACCACCAGAACAGAGAACCCGGGTGCAAGTCTGGAAGGAGGGTAGGAGCTCAGAGTTGTCTCTGAGGGGTTAACAGTGCCCTGAGTGTGTCCTGTGTAAGTAACAGCATGTCAACACCCTCACAGCAGATGGGGCGCTTGACTTGCATGTGGCTAATACAGATTCAGCACCTGACCTCCAGGGTTCCCCAGCACCGCCAGAGGCAGAGTAACCCCTGAGCATTGCCCAAAAGTCACACATACACACAACTCAGACACACATTCCTACAACACACACCCCACACTCTCATATACACCCACATATATTCCCACATGCACATTCACTCAACACCCCACACACGCCCACATTCACTTTCCAACACCCATTCATAAAAACACACGCACTAATGCATTTTCACACATGCTCAACACACACAGTCTTGGCTTCTCTCTCTCTTCCCTGCTAGCCCCTCTCACCCACCTGCTTGCTAAGAGATGGGGCCTAAGTGGTTTTGCTCAGCTCATCTGGCACTCAGCATTCGGGGCACACCAGCCTACTCCCACTGCATCCTCTGCCAGCAGTCGTGTGCCCCAGCTGAGCGACCCAATTTGAGCGGGTCCCCGGGGTCCCAGGAGCTAATATGCTGTGCTTGGCACCCCAGCTCTCGGCCCTCCCAGGCTCCTCCTGGGCTTCACTTAATCTGTTGCCCTGATACTGTCGCCGGAAATCGAGGCTCCTAAACAGAGATGCTTCCTAAGAACTCCTTTTTCTTTTAGGTTTGGTTTGGGAAACACACTCAACTGTGCTCAGGCCATTCCTGGAGGTGCAGGGGGGGCCATATTTGGTGCTGGGAATCGAACCCGTGAGCTTCGTGCAAGTCAAGTGCCTTCACATTGTGCTGTCTCTCAAGTTCAGAACTTCTTTTTCCTCAGGAACCCACCTAGGGAGGGAACAAAGGCACTCTTGGCCTCAAACAAGCCCATAATTAAGACTTGTTTTTGCTTTTGGACCACACCTAGTGACACTAAGGGGTTACTCCTGGTTCTTCTGCGCTCAGAAATCGTTCCTGGCTTGGGAGACCATCTGGGATGCTGGGGGATTGAACCGAGGTCTGTCCTAGGCGAGCTCGGGCCTTACTGCTTGTGCCACCCTCCATCCCACACAATTAGGACTTTTATTGGAGAGGGTTGGGTTTGGGGGCCACACCCGGAAATTCAGAAGCTCTTCCTGACTCTGCTCAGCTATGCTCAGGAGTGAATCAGTGGTAGGTTCTGGGAGCAATATGTGTTACTGGAGATGGAGGGAGGGCTGCATGCTGAGCTATAGCTCCATCAGATTTATTTTGCTTGTTTATTTTATCTTTTATATTATTATTATTATTATTTGGTTTGGGCCACATCCAGTGGTGCTCAGGGGTTATTTCTGGTTCTGCATTCAGAAATCACTTCTGGCAGGCTCTGGGGACCATATATATGAGATTTTGGGGATCAAACCTGGGTTGGCTGTGTGCAAGACAAACACACTACCTGATGTGCTATCGCTCACGCACACCTTCAGATTTTTTTACACTTAATATACGCCCCGCCCTCCCCAGTTCTTATAACTGACCGTAGTGATAACACAATGGATAGGGTGTGATCCAATTCAGGTACGATCCCTGGAATTCCATATGGTCCCCTTAGCAACACAGGAGTATATTACAGAGTGCAGAGCCATGAGTGACTCTTGAGCACCACTGGGTATGGCCCAAAATCAAAAACAGAAAAAGAATTTTGCAACAAGACACAAAAAGCATTCACTGTAAAAGAAAAAATAAGACATTTTGACTACATGAAGTCAAAAAGAAAAAGTAATAATGCTCACTTCAGCAGCACATATACTAAAATTGGAACGATACAGAGAAGATTAGCATGGTCCCTGCGCAAGGATGACATGCAAAAAGAAAAAGTAATATGCAATATAACATCACCTGACTTGTATGGTACATCCTGGAAAAGAAATAAAGCATAACTACCAGGAGTCAAAAAATAAAGGCAGGAAAACCAGAATAGGAAGCCCCTTAATGACCATCTCACATAGTATTTGATTCAGTCAGTGGTGGCTTTCTTTCTTTAAAATATTTTTTAAACTTTATTGATTGATTGGGTTTTGGGCCACACCCAGCAGCACTCAGGGGTCACTTCTGACTCTGCACTCAGAAATCACCCCTGGTAAGCTGGAGGACCATATGGAATGCCAGGAATCGAACTGGGTCTTTCCTGGGCAGCCACATGCAAGGCAAACACCCTACCTCTGCGCTATCTCTCCGGCCCCTCAGCGGCGGTTTTCTTCCTGCTCCTATTCACTTCTGCTTTTTCTTTTTCTTTTAAATTTGGTCAAACCCAACAGTGCTCAGGGATTACTCCTGGTACTGTGCTCAAGGATGACTTCTAGTGGAGTTTGGGGATCCATATGGGATGCCAAAGATCGAACATGGATCACCACATGCAAGACACGTACCTCAACATGCTGCTCCATGGCTCTGGGCCTGCCTGTTTAGATGGATACCTGTCTACCTAAGCCAGTATCTGTATCTGACCTGCTCTCCCTATTGAAGGCAAAGTCCATGATTCAATTAAGAAGGTCCCTGGGTCCTGCAATTCACGTTGGGTTTTGCTCTGTAGAGTCTACAAGAGAATGCGCCTCTTTGTTCTGGTGAGATAGTGTTGGAAAGGAGAGAAAGCTCTCATTGCTAACACAATCTCTTGCCAATGAGTGCTACTCATCTGTTTGGGCTGCAGCAATGTCTATACTCTGTCCCAGGCAAACACAGAGACAAGGTGAATGCTGAGTCAGCTCAGGAACATCAGATGGTGACCTGTCCCCAGAGAAGACTGTCTGAAGGGTAAGAAGGCACTTCAAAGAACAGTTCAAAAACTTCAAGGAACATTCTGGAAGATTAACCTGTAGGTTTGTATGTTTTCTCATATAAAGAGTTTAGAAATTATTAAACCTGGGCCCAGAGAGATAGCAAGGAGGTAAGGCATTTGCCTTGCATGCAGAAGATCCGTGGTTCGAATCCCGGCATCCCATATGGTCCCCCGAGCCTGCCAGGAGCGATTTCTGAGTGTAGAGCCAGGAGGAACCCTGGAGTACTGCCAGGTGTGACCCAAAAACCAAAAAAAAAAAAAGAGAAATTATTAAACCTTTTCTGGAGTCTGAGAAATAGTACAACAGGTAGGACATTTGCCTTGTAAGTGGCTGAACTGGTTTTTAACCCCTGCATTCAATATGGTCTCTCAAGTACTGTCAGGCATGATTAGTAAAAGCAGAGCCAGGAGTAACCCTTGAGCAATACCAGGGATAGCCTCAAATCAAAACTAAACTAAACTAAATAAAACAAAAATAGGGGCTGGATGGGGCCAGAGAGATAGCACAGTGGTAAAGCATTTGCCTTGCATGCAGCCAACTTGGGAAGGCCCAGTTTGATTCCTGGAACCCCATATGGTCCCTCAAGTCTCCAGGAGTGATTTTGCTTTGTTTTGTTTTGTTTTGGGGCCACACCCAGTGGCACTCAGGGGTTACTCTTGGGTAGCTGCTCAGAAATCGCTCCTGGCAGGCACAGGAAACCTTATGGGGTGCCGGGATTTGAACCACCTTTGGTCTTGGGTCAGCTGTTTGCAAGCCCTACCTCTGTGCTATCTCTCCGGCCCCTCCAGGAGCAATTTTTGGGTACAGAACCAGGAATAACCACTGAGTGCTGCTGGGTGTGGCCCCCCAAAAAACCCAACATAAATAAATAAGATAAACAAAATCTACTCCTAAAGGGAAAAATCAGATGTGGGGTTTATTACCAAGCAATAAATCTGGGAACAGGTTTATTTAGAGCAAAACCTGATACCAGACCAACCTCACCCCATCTTTCCTTTCCATCCTTCATTTATTGGAAACCCCACTGTGGGGCAAGAACTGTCCCAGGAGGGTGCCTGAGTCCCAGCACACGGAAAGTGGCTCCTTCTTGCTCTGGGCTTTGTCTAGAGGAGCAGTAGCTTCTGCAGCCACACACATAGATACTGAGGCACTGCAGGCTGCAGAGGATTTCAGGGTCTGTCAGCGTACACCCAGGTTAGGGAGCACACAGACTGGGAGGAGGGACTCAGGGGGCTCTTAGGAAACTGAGCTCCTCTTGGAGATGTCACTCAAGCAGTCAGGTCTGGGGTTTGGTGGAGAGGGAAGGGGGCTTCCAGCATCAGCAAAGAGCAGGTCAGACATTCCAGGCAGGAGCAGGAGGATGCAGGGAGATCTGGAGTGGGGGGACTGCAGTCTAGAGAGGATGCTACAGGGGAGTGGAGGTGAAGCTGCAAATCTGAAGGGGCTCAACCATTTCAGCTGGGGAGCAGATTTGAGTGAGGTGGGGGAGACTCTAGGCAGAGGGCCTGGCTGTGGTTGGCCAAGTGACCCCGAGGCAGCACCCTACCCGGCCGACATGTGAGTTCCTAGTTATCATCTAGACCTGCAGGAAATACATGGAAGAAAGCTCAGGACACCTTGTCCCAGCCAGCTCTGCCATCATTCTAAAACTTGCTTTCAGTGTCAGGGCTCACCTGCACCTCAGGCTCACTGCTCAGATGCCAGAGGGCCCTACTCATCCCACAAAAGCTTATCTCCTCACCATCCTGGGTACTACACTGGAGGGGTGAGGTTTTTTTTTTTTGTGTGTGCTTTTTTTGGGGGGGACACACCTGGCAGTGCTCAGGACTCCTCCTGGCTCTGAGCTCAGAGATCACTCCTAGTGGGTGCCAGGTATCAAATGAGCGGTGACCGTGTGCAAGGCCAGCACCCTACCTGCTGTACTGTCCTCCAGCTCTGCACTGGGGGTTGTGTGTGTGGGGAAGGTTTGGCTGCATTTCAGTTTTGGCTGCATTTCTGTCCTTGTGGTGAAAATTCTCACCATGAGCCAGCAAAAAAACAAACAGCACAATGGAAGAAGTGGGAGAACACTATTTATTTCCTCAGTGGCCCCCACTGAGCTCTCACTCTATAAAGTTTACAAATTGGAGTATCTGATGGGAAAGGAGGGGCACATTTGCAGGCAGCTACAGGGAGAGAAAAAAAGCAAAAATTCCCAAGCCTGGAGGAGCCAAAGAAACAAATAAAGGGTAAAATTCTTGCAAATGTCTTCCCTGCTGCACCGTAGCTCTGAGCTCTGACCGGACACCCCACTCTACTTGAAGTACATAGTTAGGGTTATATGTTTGTGTGTGTGTGTATGTGTGTATGTGTGTGTGTGTGTATGTGTGTGTGTGTTCTACACATTCGGCGGCGCTCAGGGGTTACTCTGGCTCTGTGCTCAGAAATCACCCCTGCATAATCAGGGGACTCTATGGGTTGCAGGGAATCGAACCGAGGTCTGTCAGGGTTGGCAAAATGCAAGGCAAACCCCCTACTACTGTGTTATCACTCGGGCCCCATGGTTATATGTTCAAGAGAGGAAGCTGTGAGTCTCACACAGTGCTCACAGGGTCACAGCTGCTGGTGGTTGCGCTCACTGGGGTCATACTCCTTTGTGTTGCTACAGTGGAGTGAGAAATCACTTGCTGTTTTCAGGATCTCAGACAGCAGAACTGGCAGGTTCCTGCTGGCCACAGGCAGTAATGTGAGGATTTGACCTGGTGACCAAACATGTGCCAGGCAGGCGCCCTAAGGCCCTGCACTGTGCCCCCCACCCCATCCCCACCCACCATTTATGTCCAGCATTTACTCTTCCCCTGCCCCCACTCGGGTGTCTGCCCACACCAGTCCGCTGACACTTCTATCATCAAGATCTAAATCCCTTTGTATTGTTACAATTGGCAGTTATGTCTACATCTGTCCTCATTTTATAGCATCCCCTAGCAACACCTGATGTGGCTGAAAAATTGTCCTTTGGAAAAAATAAGCTTCTTCTTGAGAATTGGTCTTCAGGAAGAAACAAGTCCCTGAAGGGGGCTGTGGAATGGAGGGAGGGAGAGCAGAAGGGAGGTGGGCAAGCATCCAGCCCAGGGGAGGTAGTGCTGAAAGGTGGGATTATTTGTATGGAACCTATTGGCAAGGGTACTGTAAATACCGTGCAAAAATTTATATTTAAATAAAAGCATCTCTTGTAGAAGCAGACTGGTAGGAAGTACAAGGTGAAACATTGGTGGAGGAAGTGGAGGCTGGTGAAGGGATGGGTTTGGGAAGATTTTATGCCTGAAACCCAATCATGAGAAAGTTTGTAATTTCATGGTGACTGATTTTTTTTAAATAATTAAAAAAAACCCAAGCTTTTAGGGTCAGAAAGATAGCACGGCAGGTGGGGTACTTGCCTTGCATGTGGTCAACCCAGGTTCAATCCCCAGCATCCTATAGAGTCCTTGGAGCACTACCAGGAGTGATTCTTGTGTTCGGAGCCAGGCATAAGCCCTGAGTATCAACAGCTATAACCCAAACAATAGCAACATCATCATCATCATTATATTCTAGGGGCTGGAGAAATAGTACAGAGGTTAAGATGCTTATTTTACAAGCATTTCTGGCCACAACCTAGTTTGACTACTGGCATCACATATGATTCCCTGAACACAAAGTCAGGAGTGATTCCTGAGCACTGCAGGGTGTGGCATCCCCCAAAATAAGAAGCTTCTGACATTGGCTGTGCGGGCAGAGTAATTGTGCATATATATTTGTGCCACAAACTAATATTATTGCTGTCATAATAATAAAAAATTTAATAAAAATGTCGGGGGACAGAGTGATAGCACAGCATGAAAGGCATTTGCCTTGCATGTGGACAACCCAGGTTCAATCCTTGGCATCCCATATGGTCCTCCAAGCACCACCAGGCATGATTTCTGAGTGCAGAACCAGGAGAAAGCCCTGAGCAGTGCCAGGTGTGGGCCTAAAATAAAAAATGGAAACAAAACACAAAAGAGTTCCCTAGAGGCAGCACTGTGCCATGTTAACCCACCAGCTTGCTGCCTCTCCTTCCGGCCTCTGAGCTACTGCTATGCTCTTGCAGGTAAGCTGGTACTCTAGAACAAGAGCCTGGCACTCCAACCTGCCAGTTGCCAATAAACCTTGATCTGGAGGTGCCACCTTGTCTCTTTTGTTTGTTTTTTTTTGGGTCACAACCAGCAGTGCTCAGTCAGGGCTTACTCCTGGCTCTACAATCAGAAATCGCTCCTGTCAGACTCCGGGACCATATGGGATGCTGGGATTTGAACCACCGTTCTTCTGCATGCAAGGCAAACGCCCTAGCTCCACGCTATCTCTCGGACCCCAACCACCTTGTCTCTTGATTGACTGTCTCTTGGCCTGCCCTGGAAACAGACCTTCATGACTATAAGCCCCTTGTAATGACCACAGGACTCTTAGCTGAAATGGCCAAGTCCCCTCCTTATTCACAACTGCATCTCAACCCCACAGCACCCCCAACTCGCAATCACACCACCATCTGATTAGCTGCTGCCCCCATTCAATTCACCTGCGCCCCTCTTCCCGCCCTAGATTTTCCTGCATCCTCCTGCTCCTGCCTGGAATGTCTGACCTTGCACTTTGCTGACGCTGGAAGTTCACTTCCTTCTCTACCAAACCCCAGACTGGCTGCTTGAGTGACATCTCCAAGAGGAGCTCAGTTTCCTGATAGCCCCCTGAGTCCCTCCTCCCAGTCTAGGTGCTCTCTTGCGCTGACAGGCCCTGACACCCTCTGCAGCCTGCAGTGCCTCAGTCTGTGTGTGACTGTAGGAGCTGCTCTCCTCTAGACAAAGCCCGGAGCAGGAATGAGCCACTTTCTGTATGCTGGGACTCAGGCCCCCTCCTGAGACAGTGCTCGCCCCACAATGGGGTTTCCAATAAATGAAGGATGGAAAGGAAAGAGGGGATGAGGTTGGTCTGGTATCAGACTCTGCTCTTCTCTGAGTAACTGTGTGACTTCTGGCAAAGCCCACCTGTTCCTAGATTTACTTGTTTGGGACATTAACTCCACAACTGCCCTCACCTGGGTCTGTCTGAAGGGAATCTCCAGTATCTCTGGGATAAGTGATGGGGTCAAGACTGCTTGCCAGGCTATGAATGGGATGAAAAGTTTCCTCAGGAAACTAATCTTACTGGAAAAATCTCTTTAGCTCTTAATCACATGTCAATCACATGATAGTATTATAAATTTACAGCACTGCAGGCACCATTCTAGAGTTTTCCGAGTCAATTCTTTCAGTCTTATGAATCTTTAGGGCTTCTAGAATTTTCTTGACTTTACAATGCAGCCGAGAAACTCAGTTACCTACCAGAAAATTTCAAGCGACAGAGGTCAGATTCGAATAGTCCCCAAGCAAGTGTTCTGGAAAAGCCTGGTGTCAAGCTGAGAAATTGTGTGTGTGTGTGTGTGTGTGTGTGTGTGTGTGTGTGTGTGTGTGTGTGTGTGTGTGTTGGGAGATTGTATCAATAGTACATCAGGTAGGGTATTTGCCTTGCATGTGGGCTGACCTGGGCTCAATTCTTGAAACCCCATATGGTCCCCCAAGCCCTCCAGGACTGATCCCTGAGCACAGAGGCAGGCTTAAGCCCCTTCATAGCACTGAGGTGGTGGGAAGGCAGCCAGGACCCTGGGGCTTCATGGAAGATCCTGACCACGCTGGATGTCCAGAGATGGTACCTACCGGTTTGTTTCCAGAACCTAGGGTCCTGGAGAAAGTAGGAGTCAGGACAGGTTGGTCTCTGGGGCTCTCCCAATGGTTCTTGGTATCCAGGGCCCCAGACATGCAAAGTCTGTGCTCTGCCTCTGAGCTACAGGACCCCCTCGGTCT
>PVKC010041907.1:0-12073 GCA_004027635.1 Crocidura indochinensis
GGTGTGAGTTGGACTGTTTAAGCCCTTCTTATATTTGTAGACGTGAGCCACATTAATAGTCACAATACTAAAGAACCATCAAGTGCTGTGGCCATTGCCTATATTGTGCTCCAAGGCAGAGGACTGTTTCCTTGCATTTGAATGTATTAAGATCTCCAATCACAACCCTTCACCACAGAATGTCACTAAAGCATTGCACCGTGGTTTCTTGTTTTGTTTTGTTTTGTATTGAAATAGGAGGAAATTTACATTTGAGGGAAAAATCAGGTAAAGGGGCTTATCTAGCACAAAAATGTCTGAAAGCACCATCCAGCACACAGGCCACTGGATCGATCCCAGATTCCAGCCCAAAAATTTAATCCTGACCTCTGCAGCTCAGGTACTTTCAAAAGTGTTTTCAACTTATTGAAACCAAACTCACTGGTGCTGGAATTCGGTGGAAATTTTTATTTGTTTTGTTTTGGAGTCACATCCTGCAGTGCACAGGGATTACTCTGGCTCTGCATTCTGGTGGGCTCAGAGGAACTATGTGGAGTGCCAGGAATAGAACCCCAGTCGCCAGCATGCAAGGCAAATTCCCTAAAAGCAATACTATCTTTCTGTCCCCTGTTGGGAAACTGTTAGCCAACAATGAATTGTAGAAATATACTGTTGCATTTAATGGGTGCCTTCTTTGAATTTAGACATTGTTGGGTTCTTTTATCGTACCATTTCTCAATTATACCAGCAAAATGGTGAAAAAGAGGGAAAAAGTCAAGAGTAGGGCCAGAGAGATAGCATGGAAGTAGGGCATTTGCCTTGCATGCAGAAGGATGGTGGTTCGAATCCGGCGTCCCATATGATCCCCAGAAGCTGCCAGGAGCGATTTCTGAGCATAGAGCCAGGAGTAACCATTGAGCGCTGCTGGGTGTGACCAAAACAAAGCAAAACAACAAAGAAAGATCAAGAGTAACTATTCCAGAACAAGAGAGTACAGCGGGTATGATGCTTTCCTTGCTTGACCCCAGCAAGTTCCCTGGCACTTCTTATGGACACCCAAGTGTCCATTTCTGAGTGCAGAGGCATAAGTCCTGAGAATTGCCACGTATGGACCAAAATCATGCCCAAAAGTACCCATTTATTCAATAATAAATCACTTTGCATCTAATATAACTAAAATATGAAATTTTAGCTATTCAAAAATTGTACTGGGGGGCTTTGAAAAGATATGTCCTATTACAACACCCTTCACTTACTCTGTCCTCCCATTTCAGCAAGCCCATGTTCTTGGTAAATTGCAGTGGTATTGTATGATATGACAATAATCTTGAATTCCACAAAACAAGAATAAATCTAACCTTATAGCTTATTGGCTATAGCGGAATTTGACCAGCATCTATTCCCTTCCTAGTAACCCACTTATAAAGAATAATAGAGTTCTAATGAGGATTAATAAGATTTAATAAGGTATAATTAGAGTAATTCATTTCCTTCATTATACACATTATGAGTGCTGTGTTGGATTCAGAAATACTACTAATTATGTTGAAACTATTGTCTGAGTGTGTTAGAGAAGAGCACTGTATTTCTCTTCCTGAAATATTTATGAGTTGCTCAGGTGGGCCTGGTGTACACACAAGCATTGTGGAAAGTTAATCAAAAGATAATTTTGACTCATGAGATACTTACTAGAAATATAAGGGGCAAAGTTGTAAATTGGATGCTCGGTGAGTCACATGTAGAGCTGCCATTAGTGCAAGCCCAAATCAAAGGCCTCTTCTCTGCTGATCTGGTTTCTTTTGTATTCTCACTTTTCTTAACATGCATTTTCTCACTTTTCTCAACAGCCCTGCTGTGTTGCAAGGCTTGGGAAAGCAGGCGAAGCTGTGTCAATTTACAGACTCCACGAGAGAAAAATACAGATTTATGAACTCAGAAACAGAAAAGAAACAGAATTTCAAATAGAATGAATAATGGTCATGTGACCTGGGGACTATATACTGGCCATGTGAATGCTTACAGAAACAATTTGGTCCAGTAAAGGGGCACAAGAACCTTGAGGAAGGCAACTCAGCAGTCCTATCATTTCCTTGCATCTCTTATGGTCCTGTACACCAAGACTTTTGCATATGTGTCTCAAGACCCTCCTCTCTTTGTTCTTATCATATCAGGTGCTATCCTAATGATATTTCCTCCACAACTTATTTAATTCTCAAAAAAAGAAAAAAACCTTTCTGAGGTTGGCATTCTTATCCCCTCTATTTTGCATTCAAGGCAATTGGAATCCAGGGAAGTAAAATAGCTTGCTCTTAACACGTAGCAAGTACCAGGTAAACTGAGAGTCCCCTTGTGCCCAAGCAGCTGGGTGTTTTGCTCAGTCACTCTTGAGTGACCATCTGGTCTCAGTTGGAACCCTCCAATGTGCCAAACTCATAATACTTCACAGTAATTAAGAGAAAAAGATATGAAATGACCACTAGAGAAATTCAATGGAAAAGAGAGCTTGGGAGAAAGAAAGGAAATAATAGCCTTCAGTTACCACTCCATGGTTTAAAAGCTATCAGATCATACTCAGTCTGATTTGTATAACCTTTCAGTCTTTCTATCAATCCATTACATGACCCCAACCTCAGTCAATTAAAATTCTAGTAGTTTACCAAACACATCTTACCTGTCCAAGCTTATCCACCTTTACACAGATAGATTCTACTTTCTCTTGGATGCCTCTTCCTTTCCTATAGTAGATTTTCCCCTAATAAAACAAAACAGACAAACAAAAAACCAACTCCAAGGTTGAGATAGGCTACTGGGCAAAAGAGCATAGGTTTTAGAATACAAACGCACAAAGTATGACCAGGAAAAATTAGAATATTACAGAGCAAACAAAAATGTGCCCAGGAAAGAATAAAATAAAACAATTTAGGGTCTTCTAGACTTAGAGGTCAACATAGGCAAAAATAGAATAGAAAACTATAACAATTTTACCCTTTAAGGCTGCCTGATGACTATTAATGTGAAATATCCAGTCTTTGTTCTTAAGAGAATTGAATTTTGATGTGTTTACAAACAATGTTTCTGTCAACTTAAGTAGTAACTCATCTACTGGGAACCAGGATGGGGAATGCTCTGACACTGAATACATGGCTTGCCTGTGCGCTTACTTGGTGTTGTCCAAATGATTCTAAAAATAGTCTTATTTGTGTTAGTCTTTTTGTGTTTGTCTCATTCAGAGCCACTGGCCCCTGCTAGATAGAGGTCAAATGTGTCCATACAATTGGCTTTAAACACTTTTCTACCCATTGGCAAACCTTAACTTACTTTGTCAGACTCCTCTTACAGGATACACCTCCTGGCAGGACTTCCCATTCTATCATCTACACTAGCTACAGTGTCCCTACAGAGACATTTATTGCTCTGCTTACTCTCAATCCAAATGGTTCTGCATCATATTATAAGCCACTTTGTCTTTCTCAGGGACTCAGAGCCTAGTTCATCTCTAATTTCTTAACATATTGCTTTCCTTAGGTTTTAGGAATTTAATTGGAGTGTGTATGTGTTTGTATATGTGTGTGTGTTGTGCAGTGATTTTGTTTCTAGTCAAACATCTGAGCCACTTCTTAGCTATTCCAACTTCTCAAGGGAATCTCTTCCTTGATTCCCATTTTCTCCAAACCTCCTCTAGTAATATGAATTTTATTTATCACTCAGGAAAGCTACATACTTGTTGACCATGGCATTGCATTTTTTAATACAAAGTGTGTATGATTTCCTCTCAAATATAAACCTTTTTGCATTAGATCTCTTATCAATTTGTCCTCTCAAGCAATAAAGGCACTACCTAGGAAACATACCTAAAAGTTTTCAGTGATTAATTAAGTCTCTCATTTGGACCACAAATAACAGCACTCTTCACTAGTAGATGGGTCATGTGATTTCAGAACATGGATTGCTGCTGTTATCAGTATGGATGAGGAAGAGCAATATTAATATTTGTCATTATACTAAACTTTACATACTCTAGGCTTAGCACTTTCAGCATATAATAATTTTTTTTGTTTGTTTGTTTTTGGGTCTCACCTGACAGTGCTCAGGGGTTACTCCTGACTCCATGCTCAGAAATTGCTCCTGCAGGCATGGGGGCCATATGGGGCACCAGGATTCGAACCGATGACCTTTTGCATGAAAGGCAAACGCCTTACCTCCATGCTATCTCCCGGGCCCCAGCATATAATGATTTTATAAGAATTTTTTTTTTTTTTGGTTTTTGGACCACACCCAGTGATGCTCAGTGGTTACTCCTGGCTATGCGCTCAGAAGTCGCCCCTGACCTGGGGGACCATATGGGGCATGGGGGATCGAGCCGCGATCCATCCAAGGCTAGCGCGGGAAGGCAGGCACCTTACCTCCAGCGCCACCGCCCGGCCCCTAATTTTATAAGAATTTTGATCAGTTATCTAAGGATATATTTCTGCTTTGGGAATTAGATTCAGTATTAAATCAATGATTGGGTTTTTTTTTTGTTTTTTTGTTTTGTTTTTAGTTTTTGGGCCACACACATGACGCTCAGGGGTTACTCCTGGCTACTCGCTCAGAGTCGCTTCTGGCAGGCACGGGGGACCATATGGGGAACCGGGGGATCAAACTGCGGTCCGTCCTAGGTTAGCACAGGCACCTTACCTCCAGCACCACCGCCCGGCCCCCAATGATTGGTTTTTTAGGCTTTGAAATATCTGAGGAAGCTGGTTTGAGAAACAGGGTAAAAGCTAGAGAAAGGAATCAGAGATCACTTTTCTTTCTAGTTCCAGTTGGTCATATAGGTTATTGGTCATGCATGCCAAATCTGCTTCCAAAAGTGCTGTAATGGGATGCTAAATCTGGTGGGACAGTAGTTAACTTTTGTCCTCAAAAACTCCAGAAGGGTTCTTGGAGAAATTAAGAAGCAAGTTGATCCATTCCTGCACATTGAGAGAAGCAACCTAAAGCCTTAACAGCTAGGTGAAAGGCATAGGGAGCTCAAACAAAAAAAAGGCATCCATACACTTGACTGTAGAACAATTAAACATTTAGGGGTTTAAACGCCTGAAATTAGAACTTGTCACACGGAACTAATTAGAACATGTGAGGTTTTGCAACTGTTTCCAGGCATGGGGTTTGGGAAGACCACATGCCGGGGGTTTTCTCCATAGACTGAGGAGTGCTGGGAGGCTCGGCAGGCCCCCAGCCGTCCTGGTCTTGTTCCCCTGACTCCCTGGGTGCCAGCTCAGATGGCCAGAAGAGGGTTCAGGCGGACTCTTCGTGGGCCTCAGGTTCCCCCTTCCCTCAGCAGTTCAGGGGGGCGGGTACATGGGGTGGAAGGCGGGCAGACATCTGGCCTCTGGATGGCCCCTTGGATTCTGGAGACCAGCTCTTGCCAGGTATGGGGATTGGGGAAGCCCATACAGGAGCCCTTCTCCGCAGCCTGAGGAGTCAGACACAAAAGAGAAAAGTGCTGGAAGTTCCAGCTCGCCTCATGAAGCTCACCACAAAGAACGATGAGTTTAGTTGGAGAAATAAATACATTTTGAACTGTCCTAACAATGAGAATGTATGATGGAAATGGAGAGCCTGTCTAGAGTACAGGCGGGGGGTGGGTGGGGAGGAGGGTGACTTGAGACAATGGTGATGGGAACATTGCACTGGTGATGGGTGGTGTTTTTTACATGACTGAAACCCAAACACAATTATGTATGTAATCAAGGTGTTAAAATAAAATATTAAATAAAATTTAAAAAATCTGCTTCAATAAAGTGGTGGTAAGAATTAAAAAAAAAAAGAAGCAAGTTGACCATGAATAAATTCAAAAGTTGGAAACTGCGTTGTTAGTTTTTTATTGTTAGTATGAAGAGACTATTCAGAGAAAACTGTTTACATACATGGAAGAATACAATGTGTTTGTTATTGGGAAGGGACATATAAATAAGGACTCAAATAGAAATGTAAAGAATATATACATCCAATATAGGTTCTAAAATATCTGACAGTAAGCAACTTGGAACATGTTAATGTGATTAAATGGCAAAGTAGTAGAGACCAGAAAGATATTCCAGATCACCCAATTTTAATATACTTTTCACTTTATAGTGGGTGTCTGATTTCTAGACATTAAAAGATCTAATCAGAATGATATCAGGCAAGACAACAACTCAAAACCAGATCGCTTAGCAATTTTTTTAATGGACTCTGATTATAGGTAAAATGTTGTTTCCATGACACTTCTGTTGCTCTGGGGCTTGCCTTTGAATTCAGTTTACAAAAGGAAAACCCATCACACTGCTTTGTAGTGGTGTGATTTCTAGACCAGAGTGGTGGCACAGCGGTAGGGAGTATTTCTTGTAGACGGCTAACCTAGGATGGACCTTGATTTGATCCCCTTGCATCCCATATTGTCCCCCAAACCAGGGGCAATTTCTGAGAGAAATTGCCAGGAGAAACCCCTGAGTGTCACTGGATATGGCCCAAAATCCAAAAAACAAACAAGCAAAGAAAACAAAACAACAAAAATAAATCATTTCTGTGTTTTCTAAAATCTTGTAATTTAAAGTTACTTTTTTTCTTTCAGTAGTCACTCAAAGCAGTCATCTTTTTGAACAGTACCTGCACTGCTCAAATCAGTTTGTTTTTTTCCAATCTCCAAACATCCTTAAAGGAAAGGTGCAAGATGAGATAGCTGGTTAGGGAAGTATTTCAGTGGTAGAGCACATACTTATCTCTATGTAGCCTTGGGTTCTATCTCAAACACAGAAAGAGAGGTGGAGAAAAAGAAAGAAGACTCAGAAACTATTTATAGTATCAAAAGTCATATCTATACTAAAAATTGTGGTGTTAGTAGTAAACGACTTGATAAGGAAAAATAATAAGCAAAATAATAATAAAGCAATGATTGCTTCACAATTTTATATAAAATCAAGTTGTTTTAAATTATCCAAGTTTATCTTTTTTCCAGTAAGAACTAAGTGCTAGTGTTAGCTTTTAGTATCTGATAGTTGAGCATTGTTCTCTTCCCATGACTATTTATTGTGTCTAATTCAAACAAGCCTCTTAAATGGTAGTGACTCTATTTCATTCAGAGAAGTGCCAGCCTTTCATACTGAGATGAACACTTAATATGGTGAACAGTAGAGGAAGGCTTTTTAACAAATGCAGCATTAAAGATAACAAGCAGTTTACAGTTTGCTTCCTCAGTTCTTCACACTCCATTGAACAATGGGGAGAATGATCTCAATGATAAAAACAAAAACTAAACACAAAAACATCAGACTTCCTAAGTGATTATATTATTTTTCTCTCTTTTTCTCTTTCCTCCCTTTCTTTGTCTTTCTTTCTTTTCCTCCCTCCTTCCCCTCTCCTCACCCCTCCCTTCCCTATTTCCCCACAGAAGTCTTTTTTATTTGTTTGTTTGTTGTTTTGGGGGATCCCATACCCAGTGACGCTCAGGGGTTACTCCTGGCTGTGTACCCTCAGAAATCTCTCCTGGCTTGGGGAACCATATGGGACTCTGGGGGATTGAAGCACGGCCCCTCCTAGGTCAGCCATGTGCAAGACAAAAGCCCTACCGCTGCACCACCATTCTGGCCCCAGAAGTCTTTTCTTGAGTGAAATATGATGTACAAGTTACTTTTCTAAATGCATCAGGTCGATGTAGATAAATTATTACTTGGCTTCTGCCCAGGAGTTTCTCCAGTTTTCCGCAGTTTCAAATCTAATTTTTAGATAGTTATTATAAAACAAATACTGCATTTTACCAGGTCACAGAATCAGATTTTCTGAATTTGTGTGGTTTATGCAACTCAGAAATTTATCAACTCACAAGTTTAAGAAATTTATCCAGCTTCACAAATCTAACTTTTGGGCTCAAGTAAGTTAGTTAGCTTGGTTCGAAGGCAATGCCTGTAAACCCCTGAGCATCCAGAAGTCAGGCAACAGTCAGACTAAGACCTGTTAGTGGGAGTGGAGAAATATTGATGAATGGAGCTTTAATTCCTCTTGGGTCCACTCCAGATAAAAGGTTTTAAAGCAACTCAAGCACAAAAGAAAATAAACCTTCCATGCTTATTTGTTTCGTTTTTTTCTTTTTTTCTTGACTAGTATCTACTTTGTGTTACTATGATTCGTTTGTGGTATAGTCTCTACTATGTTAATAAAGTTCGGGGGCCAGGCAGTGGCGCTGGAGGTAAGGTGCCTGCCTTGCCTGCACTAACCTAGGACGGACCGCGGTTCGATCCCCCGGTTCCCCATATGGTCCCCCATGCCTGCCAGAAGCAACTTCTGAACGAATAGCCAGGAGTAACCCCCTGAGCGTCACCGGGTGTGGCCCAATAAAACAAAAAGTAAATAAATAAATAAATAATGTTGACGCTAAGCAAGTCATTTTCTTCCCCACAGTCTTAGTCATGCATTCATTCTCTCGGCTACTACATGGTATTTACTAATACACCTTGTTTTCATATTTTATACGTATGAAATAAAGAATGTAAATGAACATATGGCCAGAATGATAATACAGCATGTAGGGCTGTATTATGCATACACGCCAACCATGGTTCAATCCAGAGTCCTACCAGGAGTGAGCCATAGCAAGATGTGGTCCAAACGAAACAAACATTTTATAATGAAACCCACCTACAAAAATGTTTGTAATCACAGTGCTTAAATAAATAGATTATTAAAAACAAAAACAGAGAATGTAAGTACACGTTGAAAACTGTGTACTTTGTAAAATTATGAAACTATTGTTAATTTGAGTTTACGATACCTAATATGAGCTTTCCAATCACCATTCTTATCTTTGCAATGCTGCTTCCCCAACTACAGAGTTCTTTTCTGATGTATTTAACCCTTAATTTACCCATCTATTTGTAGTAACGGATCTCTGGACCTTTTAGTGGGTCTTGATTTCCCACAAGAGTGTGGATAAGAAAGCCATCAGTTTCAAACTGTTCAATGAAGGTTTGCTAAACTGATATATTAGAATCAAGTTTGTGTTCCTGGTACTTCTGCAAGGATGTAATCCAAGACAACACTAACTGTCATCCTCTATACCACCCCTAATGTCACAATAATAGCTAGACCACAAAGAAATTTGTTTGGAAGATTAGTCTTTTATGTAAGATTTAACATTGAGAAAAAAACAATTAAAAATGAGGATAAGAATGCTTTAAAAGATCAAAAATGCTTTCTTTTTTAGTACAGAGAGGAAATAGAGCAAATTACTAAATAATAAAATGTGTTTTGAAGTCTCTAGACATTTTAAGTTTCCTTCAATGAGATGATTTTAAATAAGCATTTTCTATGATTAAGAAGATAACTCAAAGGGAAGCAAGAATGCGTGGCCTAAAATAGGCCCCAAAGTTAATCCCTGGTACTAGATGGCACCTCCAGCACTGAGAGATTTGACCCTGGTGACCCAGAGAGCTATGGGGCCACATTACACTGCGTCACCAAGCCCTCCCCCACAGGGCAGATTATTGTTGACTTGCCTGGACTTCCCAGCATTGTTAAAAGTATCTCCACCATTGACATCCCCAAAACTCTCCAGTAAAAAAAAAAAAAAAAAGTTTTCTCACGCAGGAAGGAAAATAATACCTTGTCTAAATGTATTTCCTATTTTAGCATTCTCTTTTATTATTTCCCTTTCTGACCTTTGTGGTCAAACAAATCTAATAATGCTATTTTGCCCCCAGTATTTTTGCTACCAGGAAATCCACCTTTCAGATAAATGTCTTCTTGTGTGCACAAATCTGATCATTCAAAGTCAGTTCAGGTTATGCCTACGCCATGAAGCCATCTCCCCTCTAACTTTTCTCCAAATTCTTGTATGTCTCTAAATAGCAATTTATATCTCATGTAATTATATTAACAACATTATTATTAGCAGTAACAGTAGAGTATTTGTAATCTCTGGTTAATGTCATTATTATACAGCACTGAAGAACATCAGTTCTTTAAATGTTTTGATTAATGTCAGCATCAATAGGTGATTGTTAAATGAATGATTAGTAATATGCTCTTGGATTTGAAGCAGGTCCAAAAGACAAGGAAACATATGATATCTTGTCTTTCTTTTTATAATCTGCATAACAAATTCCGGAATTTCACAAATATAGCAACCAAGTGATTTAAGTATTAATAGCTATTTTTCAGTCTTGATCAATAGAAATATTAAGAAAATTTCATGCTACTTAAGCAGAAAAAACAAATAAATTCTGCATCTCTATTTACTTTGTACAACTTACTATGTAACCTTAAGAAAATTGTTTTCTTGGCTCAAGAATAACTGATTGCAATACAATTAGAAGAAAGGAGTCCGGAGTTAGAGTTCTGTAAGGCTCTTTTCAAATTAGCAACCTATAATCCTAAAATGATGGATAAAACCAAGTTGGTTTGTAAGAACAAGTCATATGTCAACATATCCTATACACTAATTGTACTTGCTTGTTTACTAAGTGCCCAGTCTGATTCTTTTTTTTAATAATATCTTTATTTAAATACTGTGATTACAAACATGATTGTACTTGGATTTCAGTCACAAAAATAACACCTCCCTTCACCAGTGCAATATACCCACCACCAATGCCGCCCATCTCCAGTCTGATTCTTGTCACACATCTTGTCTCCTACCATCTATTTTTTCCTAGAACAAACCAAACAAAGGATTTATTCTCTGATATTTTCTTTATTATTTTCTATACCCATTGCTTTCCCCATAGAAGTTATCAATTGTCCCCAATGACTCTTTCTCTAGTCACTGTTCTTGAACTATCCTGACTCAGATATCCTGACCCAGCAATGACAGCTTCTCCAGAAAGCAGTCATCATTATAACCAAAGGTTAAATTCTCTTTCATGTTGATTCTAAGTTAGAGAAGTACCTCTTTTCATTTTTTTTTACAGAATGCATAGCTCCAGTTTCTTTTAAATGACCTACTTGTAATAATGGGAATTATATTGATAATCAATCTGATGCATAATTATACTGTGAATGCTGCTTAATACTTGATCCTCCACAGCACAGAAAATTATCATTTGTTTCACTTTGCAGTGTGCTTGTTTTTCTCCTCAAATTTAGTCAGTAATGGTTGATTTTCAAATGTATTATAGTTAAGTATCAAAATAATCTTACATATTTTGTTGTGGTCAACATAGAGCAGAATCTAATTAAACAGCACTGCTGCGCAATTATACAGACACTTCATTTTGTTCATTCAACCAATAGGCCATCACTCAGGTAAATTCATTTTTAATCTCTATCATCAAGTTCAAATCAAGTTTTCCATTTTCCATAGACTTTCTAAATTTTTACCTCTGAGACGAAAAAATCTTTCCCCTTCTGAGTACTCATAGGACTTTTTCATTACTATCTTTTAAAATAATAATACATGTTTTCAGTTCATATTTTATCCTGTACAACTTATGAATATTCACCTGGCTCAGTAACCAGGAATATAGTTACATATTTTTTTTGTTTCAGGGGCACAATCAGCCGTGCTTCAGAAATATTCCCTGCTCATGCTTGGAGTTTGCTCCTGACAATGCTTGGAGCACCATACAGGATAGAACATTAAAACTGGGCTTCCTATGCACGAAATGCACATTCATTTAAATCGCTTTCTGGCACCATGCATCTATAATTATAAAGTGATTCAGATGAAGATCCAGGAATATATGCATTAGGGTCAGGTATGATACATATAATTGACATGTTTTTTAAAGATGCAGAAGAACATAGAAATTATCAATATCTGCACTAGTATCAAATTGCATGAGTGATATTCTTGCTCTGCTTCTTAATACTAAGCCTTTGCTCAATCACTGAATCACTATAAAAGTAATATGTAAATGGAGATATAAAAGTGACTGCCTCGGGGCCCGGGAGTTAGCATGGAGGTAAGGCATTTGCCTTTCATGCAAAAGGTCATCGGTTCGAATCCCGGTGCCCCATATGGTCCCCCGTGCCTGCCAGGAGCAATTTCTGAGCATGGAGCCAGGAGTAACCCCTGAGTGCTGCCGGATGTGACCCAAAAACCAAAAAAAAAAAAAAAAAAAAAAAAAAAAAAAAA
>PVKC010041908.1:0-12060 GCA_004027635.1 Crocidura indochinensis
AAAAAGCACCTGTTTCAGATCAAGGCTGGTTCTTGCTCACCACCCACTTTCTGTAAGTCCTGTCACATCACTTGGGATGTGGGATTCTCACGTGAATCTGAGGGTTAAATTAAGGTTAAGTTAATGAACAGTTCTTGCACACAGCGGGATCTAAGGAGGAGCTTAATGCTGACTTCTTCTTCATCCTTCCCTATCCACCACCTGAGAACTCTCTCCCCCATCTCCATATCCCAGGCACTGTGAACTCTCCAGGATACAAGGTAGAACCTGGCTGGGAGCATGAAAGATTTTACCTTTGCCCTCTTTACCACATCTGTTACTCCTCAGCAAACAACATCAGCCTGATGTCACTAAAAAGAGAACACCTAAAAGGCAACCTAATGTCATTGGTGAAGTGGGACTCATCATGGGAAGAATACAGATAGCTTTAGACCTCCCCTCACCTTGCATCCCTTCAGAACAGACTAAAAGAATCTGATCATTGGGCACACACATGACATAAGCCCAGGGTCCTGTTTAACCAGGACATACTTTATGACCATTATGTCCCATTCTTCAGCAAAGAAATAATAAACTGAATCCTGAATACTCTGTGTGCTCCTGTCAGTGGGAATCAGAGCACACAGTGAATATAAGAGGCGATCTTTGCCCTCTCTATTCCTGCTAAGGTGATTTTGGGGATACAACTGTTCTCCCCTATTATAAGACTTAAAAACTCTGAGAAGCTAAAACCCTGATGTATAGTTAAGCCCACCAGTTTATGTGTCCAGCTTTCTCTCACAGTCTTTTTTTTTTTTTTTTTTGGTTTTTCGGGCCACACCTGTTTGATGCTCAAGAGTTACTCCTGGCTAAGCGCTCAGAAATTGTCCCTGACTTTGGGGGCAACCATTGGGATGCCGGGGGATCAAACCGCAGTCTCGATCTTTCCTTGGCTAGCGCTTGCAAGGCAGAAACCTTACCTCTAGTGCCTCCTCGCCGGCCCCTTCTCACAGTCTTATAGTGTCTCTCACCCCAAAATTAAGAACCCCAGATCCCTCTGGGGAAAGTTACAGGTAGATAACATTGCAGAGCCCTTGCTACTTCCTTCCCTGGTACTTAGTCCCCTATTCTGTTACTTAGTGCTGGTAAACCAGGACAAGTCACTAAGCACCATCTGGTGCTCATACCTCCCCTGTAAAATGAAGGAGATCTCTCCACTTGCAAAGCAGTGCTGTAAGGAGTGTATGAAATGCATGTGGATCATCTCAGTGTTTCCCTCTAAGCCCCTCAGCATGGCACCCAAGAGCAGAGCCTCCAGCAACAGGGAACTGAGGTTAGCAGCATGCAAGTTCTCAGCAAAAACAACCCAAGGAATAAGATAAGCATGGGGCTAATCATTCCCTAATGGATAAGGTGATGGAAGCTGTGATCTACCAAAAAGGAAATGCCTAAAATAGGGCTACATGCAAAGTAAAAACAACGTGTTGAATTTTTATTTTCTTCCACAAAGCATAACCACTGGGTTTGTGATCATTCTAGAGCCATAAAAACATGGTTTTACCTCTAGGAGAAAACACAGAAAAGTTCCATTTACTACGAAGCATAAAGGGAAGTCCATCAGCCCAACACACAGCAGCCATGCCAACACACACACACACACACACACACACACACACAATCATTTTTTCATTAACCCAACAAATATAATGCAAATAATGGTATTAATCATTGCGTCAGAAATCACAAAGCACTGTTCAGGCCTGGACATTTCCCTCATAATCTGTGTGGAAATTCAAGAGTAATGGAGTGGGTCAGCAGGCTCCAGGCTTCAATCTAGCTCTTTTCTGTCTCAACAGTAAAGATGAGTAGTGACCTTAGACAAGTCACTTAGCCTGAGTTTTCTCCACAGAAAAGTCCTAAGTTGACTCCCCTCTGCCTTCTGGATACACCATCGCCCTCTGGTGGGAACAGCATACCCTTAGCTGTTATGTGTTCCAGACCTGAAAGTCTGGGTACATTTTTCCTGCAGCACACCCAGCTCAGACAACCATAAGCTATTTCTCCACTACCATCCCCTCATTCCCAAGGAGCTATTTGGAAAATGTTAAGAGAAGAACTGCTCCAAGAGCTTGGAGAACTAAAATGCCAGCTTAAGGCCCCAGCTTCCATGCCATTTGCTCTATTTATTACAAATGCAGAACATCTAGCCTCTCCCAACTATTTCCTAGGCAAGAGGAAGTGTGACATGTGGGCCTCTCACTTACCCTGGCCTTTCCTTTGGTAAAAAGTCAGCTTGAGAGCCACTCAATGTAGAAACAGTGCGGACGGACGGGGAGCTTTTTATGAGCCTGAGAGCAGGGCTGGGGCATGGGCAAGACACCTGATCCCAATTTAGGATGAGAGGGAGCGGGAGATGGAAGGAGAGAAGTGAAAGCAGGGTTGCAGCTGAGCACAGGGCAGGACTAGCAGGGATAGAAGCAGAATAGGATCAAGGTTGGAGAAAGAGCCCAGGTGGGGTGCATGAGGTACAGGTGTTGGGGGGACAGAGTGAGGAAGCACAAAGCAGGCTGGGAAAAAGAGTAGCTGGCAGTAGGGGTGAGTCCTGCTGGCAGGTTTATGTAATCTAGAGACCCTCTATTAACCCCTAAGGGGCCCACAGGAAATCTGGGGTGGGGCTTTCCAGCCTCATCTGCATCTGTATCCAAGTCTCCCAAAAGCGAGCAAAGGAGGATGATAGGATTAGGGCCACACTAGCGAGATACACTTATTACAAAGTGGTACCAGTCCCAATTGAAAATAAAAAACCCTTTTTAAACTGCTACCCAACAAAGCCAGCAACCCTGAAAGATTCAAGTGCTCCCCAATTCCCATGCCCTGTACCTTTAAGGAGGAGAAGGGTTCCCTCTGCTTTCCCAGATGAAAAAGCAGCTTATTCTTGGATTAAGAGATGACTTACCTAAAACTGAGTTATTCCTCTTTCCTCCGGCTGGCCAGCCTCTCTTCTCTCTGGGAAGCTTTTACCATGTAAGGTCAATGTTACTTCTGGCTCCGGGAGCTCGGAGCTGAGAAGCCTCTGGCTGCCTCACTGCCCGCCTCCTTGGAGAGGGGCTGGAACTTGGAACCCAGAGCTTCTCAGGAAGCCCCTCTCTGGCCCAGCTCAGGGGCTGACAGCAGAAGACAGGAACCTGGCCAGCCCCAGGGCTCAACACAGGTGAGCCTGGTTGACAGTATCTCACCTAGGCACCCACACAAAAGATGACAGACAGTGCCTATGGGGAGCTGATGCCACTGGACACTGAGCTGATCGCATAGAAACCAAGGGGACTACTGTCCCACTGCCCAGTCTGGATTTTCCAGCAAGCATGTAAAATGGGATAAGGCCCTGGCCTAGAGCCAGGAGAAACAAAGAACATTTCCTTTCCTGGGATTGGGGCCGGGGGTACTGTTCCCACATTAAACCCCTGGGATCACCAGAAAAAAAAACTAACATCTCTGGGAGAATCTAGCTAGAGCCAGATTGGGCACCAGCCTCAGGGGCTCCAATGCCTGCTACTCCTGGAAGTCTCAACACAGAGACACTTCATTTGTCTCATGTCAAAAATGGGAATCAGAGTGACACCCAACTTGGAAGATCAGTGGAGGATTGAACGAGACACCAAAAAATTTGCAGCACTGTGCCAGCATCTTACAGTGCTGATGGGTATGCACAGGCTTCCGGCCCTGCTCATATACAGATGCAAAAGGACAGCTGGAAGGACAAAAGGACAAATGCATCCCTATCCATACTTACTGTTCTCCTACCTTGCTGTAGCGTTTACTCAAGTCCAAGGCCAGCCTCTCAGCATTGATGCACATGGGGCTCAGGACAGAGGCAACTCAGAGAGCCCAAGAAGAGTGATCAGGACACAATATTAAATTTGAATTGTGATAAATAGCAAAATATTGTTAGTATAAGTGTGTTCCACTGTATGGAACATACTTACACTAGTGTGTATATGTGTGTGCGTATGTACAGCACACACGTGTACATAAATATAGCTGTGTGGATGTATTTTTGTGGAGTAGATCTTGGGCCGTATTCAGTGTTACATAGGGGCTATGTCTGGTTCTTTACTCAGGAGCACTCCTGCCACTCACTACTTGAAGGACCTTATTCAGCACTGGAGAGCCTAACCAAGATCAGCTGGACACAGGCGAGTGCCTTAACTCTTGGTTTTTCTGAAAACCTGTAAAAACTACATATGTAAGTTTTTCCACCTTAAATTCTAATCAAGTTGCATTTTCTGTACTTTTATATACTAATTCTGGCACCCTTCACGTTGAGGCAACTAACTTGCCCCAGAGAATATTTACTCTTCTATTGAAAGCTCTAGAACAGTGATCCTCAAATTTTTTAAACAGTGGCCAGTTCACTGTCCCTCAGACCATTGGAGGTCCGAACTATAGTAAAAACAAAAACTATTAACTAATTCCTATGCACTCTGCATATATCTTATTTTGAAGTGACAAAACAAAATGGGAACAAATACCATATGTGGCCCGCAGGCCATAGTTTGAGAACCACTGTTAGAGCTTAGAACCTATTTTTTAAACCCTCCTGGTGCTGACTGTTCAAATGAGCACAATGCTTGTCCCCAGATCCTAGCTATGGGACAGTGACTCAGTCATGACAGAGTTTCTTTGCCAGATCCAACACCTAGGACCAGTGTCTAGTTGTTGTTGGGGGGGAGGGGTTGGGGGGGTCACAGCCGACAGGGTTCAAGGGTTACTCCTGGCTCTGTGCTCAGAAATTGCTCCTGGCAGACTCAGGGGACCATATAGAATGTCGAGATTCGAACCACTGACCTTTTGCATGCAAGGCAAACACCTTACCTCCATGCTATCTTTCCAGTCCCCAGTGTCTAGTTTTAGACTGTGTCTCTCCCAGGACAGTTATGAAAAATTCTTGACAACAATACAGTGATGTGGTCTGTTACCCCAAGAAATACTTTTATTTTTATAAATGAGAATGAGGGAGGATCTCCTGGTATTACTCTTACTCTTATATTTGTAGACTCTGTAGAGCCCCAGAGCATAATTACTAAAATTGCAGATAGAGGGAATAGAAGGAATCGAGCAAATTCCTTAACACTGTTTATCCAAACTCAAGGTGTATTAAAAGCTCCAAAAGGGGCAGGCCCTTAGCAAGAAACTCTAATTTCATAGATCCAAAATGAGTGTCAGGAATTTGCCTTTTCATGCAGATTCCTAAGGGATTTTTAGACAATTAGTCCAAAAACTCCAGCTTGGAGGATGTGGTTGTGTATGTTTATCCTAAGGACATAGTAGCAGATACTACCAAACTCCTTGGAAGCTTAGATTAAAATGGAACCTCAAGCTTTGTGTATATGTGATAAAGGATGTGTGAGAGTATGAAGTAAATGTGTGTATGTCATGTGTGAAATGGGAACTCAGAGAGATGAACCTGGAGATTTTTTCTACTGGTGAGAAAAGGTAAAGGGTGGTTTCAAGGGAATTATCTATAAGGTTCTTATGTACTAAACTGCCTGACCTTTACTCAGGGTTGCTAAACAGGAGCAGCTCATTGACAGCTGCTGGGTGAGGGGATCTTTGAACTAACTGAAATTGTATGCAAGGTATGTGTCTTGTGCTTTTCTTAGATACAGAATATCACCTTCACCAAACTGACAAGAGAGCCACCAAACATCTTTTTTGCAAATAAAATTGTAATCATTGAATTAACACAAGCATGGAGCAGTTAGAAAGCTATGAATAAAACCTAGTCTCTTGGGGCTGTAGCAATAGCACAGCAGTAAGGCATTTGCCTTACACACAACCAACACAGGACAGATCTGATTTGAATCCAGGCATCCCATATGGTCCTCTAAGTCTGCCAGGAGCAAGCAGAGCAAGGAAGAACCCTTGAATGCTGCCAGGTGTGACCCCAAAAACCAAACCAAAACAAAACAAAACAAAAAAACACCTAGTCTTATCAAGGTGATAAGACTTGTATCTTTTGAACCAATTTTATATCTAGGCATTACACTGCAACCTGGGAAATGATAAATGAGTAAGTTATTTCTTGCAGCTTTATTTCTAAAAGTAAAATATTGGAAACATCATAAATGTCAACCAACTGGGGACCTCAGTGTATGGTATATACCCAAAATAATAATAGTGTACATAAACTATGAAATATATAACACACAGTTATATATTTCAGGTTTACTTGTACATATAAGTGCATATGTGTGGGTAATATTCACAAAAATTAGCACAGAAGACAAGTAACATTAGCCAGATAATGTTAGATGAGAGAACTAATGTTAGAGGAGGGATGTTAAGTGACTGGAACAAAAGCTAGTTACTTTATGCTCTATACAATTAAAGTTTAGGGTTTGTTTTTTGTTTTTTTAGGGGTTTTTTTTTGGTAATGAAACCACCATGAAATAGAGTTAAAAATTGTTGACATCTTCAGTTGTACAATCAATATTCCAACACCAGTGTTCACCAGTGTTCATGTCCTACCACCAATTTCCCGTTACCTCCTCTTGTCCCACCCCACCCCAATCCCACCCCTAGCCTACCTCTCGGGCAAGACACTTTTCTTCTTCCATCTTTTTCTTCCTCCTCTTCCTCCCCTTCTCCTCCTCTTACTTTTCCTGTTCCTCCCCTTCTCCTCCTCTCCCTCCTCCTTCTCTTCTTTTCTTTATTTTTATTTTTTTTTTATCTTCAAGCTTTATCACTCAATAAAGCAGCCCCATCACTTGATAAAGCTGCTTTATCGAGTGATAAAGCTCTCCAAAATTTAGCTGTGTTTAACAATACTGAGCATTTGGGGAGGGGGGTCACACCCAGTGGTGTTCAGGGGTTACTCCTGGCTCTGTGCTCAGAAATCACTCCTGGCAGGCACGGGATTCGAACAACCATCCGTCTTGGATTGGTTGCTTGCAGGTAAATGCCTTACCACTGTGCTATCTCTCCGGCCCCTCCTCCTCTTCTTCTTCCTCTTCCTCCTCCTCCTCCTCCTTCCCCTCCACCTCCTCCTCCCCTTCTTCTTCTTCCTCCTCCTCTTCCTCCTCCTCCTCCTTCTTCTTCTTCTTCTTCTTTTCTTCTCCTCCTGCTCCTCCTCCTCTACCTCTTCCTTTTCCTCCTCTTCCTGCTCCTCCTCCTCTACCTCTTCCTTTTCCTCCTCCTCCTCCTCCTTCTTCTTCTTCTTCTTTTTCTTCTTCTTCTTCTTCTTGTTTTCTTCTCCTCCTGCTCCTCCTCCTCTATCTCTTCCTTTTCCTCCTCCTCCTCCTCCTCCTCCCATGGTTTACAATATAAAGGGGTATTATGCATATCACTTCTTCCTTCCAATTCCCCATTCCTGTCTCATGTGATCATTTCCAACTATCATTGTCATAGTGGTCCCTTCCCTGTACACTTCGAGTTTAAATTATATGATTAAATCATTCATTAACATTCAAAATGAAATGAACTAGAAGCATTGAGGTGAACAATTTATGTTTCAGCTCTGCTTCCCCCAAAACGGCACAGTGGATTGACATGAAGCTGAAAATACAGTTCTCACATGGCTGCCTATGTGAGGCCCCTCGTTGACCTAGGGCACAACATGTCCTATAAACACTGCTAGGCCACCCGAAATAACAATAACAAAACCAAAGAATACTGGAGTAAGCCTGACTAAAACCTACTTTTATTTTTCTACTTTTTCTATTTGCAATAATAGCCAACACACAGGAATCTACAAAAATAGTACAAAGAGTGCCATGTACTTCTTACCCAGCTTCCTCCAATGCTGACTTTGATGGTTGTTATATAATACAAGCAAGCATTTTGCTGTTATTAGAAATCAGGCTTCAGATCTTACTCTAAAAGTTATTTTTAAATATAACATTGTCATTACTCATTTAAAAATGGTTGGGGACTTGAGAGATAATACAGTTTGTGCAGCTCTTGCTTTGCATGAATTTGACTCAAGTTCTTTCCCAGGCACCACAAAAGATCTCCTGAGAATAACTGGAATGAACCAAAACCCAAAAAGGGTGGGGATCAGTGATACACTTGGGGTCTTCAGAGAGATAATGTAGTGAGGTAAGTAACTTACCTTATGCATGGCTGAACTGAGTTTTATCTCTGGCGCTTCATATTGCCCCATAAGTTCCAAAATTAAGCCAAGCACTAACACATATGACTCTAAAGCAAAAGCAAATAATAAAAAAAAAAGCATTGATTAAGTTCCTGTAGCATCAGGAATAGTGTTAGATGTAGGAATGTGACCCATCCATGCTGGGTTGTTTTTCTTTTAGGAGTGAGAAAGCCATACTGAGCAGTGTTCAGAAACCACTCCTGGGATGAAACCCAAGAATCCTGCATGCATGGTATGTACTCTCATCCTTTATACCACTTCTCCAAGCCCTCCTGATGAAGGGACACAGTAGGGATTCTTCTCAACTGGTGGAAATTACCCTCTTACTCAAGTGGTAACAGCATCATAGAGGCTCAACACAACACAGAAATAGTGGCCACAGCCCTAAAAAAGGAACTGTGTCCCTTGCCATCCTGGTCATAGAGTTTCAGAGTTTGCCTGAACTCCAGCTTTCAGTCCTTAAAAGAGCATAAGCAATCACCTGAGCTATATTAATCTTTTTCCTGAAGCCATACAAGGATTTGGCCTTGTTCTCTTTAAGTCTTCAGCTCATCACTCATTTCCATCAGAAATGATCATGAGTCCTCAACCCTGAAGCAGTGGGTCAGAAGAGGTGGCTAGCACATGGCTCACAGGGCTCCCCAGGGTTCATTTGACTCATGATCAGGAGAGAAATTGAAAAGTCCCAGGTCAGGTTTAAACACATCCTGGGAACAGAGGGTAAAGAGAGAAGCAGCCTCTTACCAAGACCCCGGACTAATGAATGTGAGGACTACCTACCCTTTTCTCGTATGTGCCACCCAGTCCTTTGGAGGTCCTGGATGCATAAGTAAGTACAACACTGGTTGGATCAGAATCAAAATCACCCAAGTGATAGCTGACCAGTCATAAAAGATGCCAAGAAAACTCTTGTGTCACTATCCACATCAGTTCTAATCTTCATTAAACCCATGTGCTGGAAGGTTCCGCACCCGGGTCCTAGATGAGGCTTAGATGTTGGATACTTGCTGATGTGTCACTGTGTGTAAACCAGATCTTTCTCACTCCCAGGTTCTATGTCTTATGTTCAGCACAGAAACTGGGAGCATGTGGTGTCTCTTCTTCCCATGTTCCACTAAACAGATCGCAGAGAACACATTAATAAAGAATCAATCCTATGCACGTGCTTTTGATGCAGGAGACTAGGATTGATCCAGATACTGAAAGGTCTACTGAGCACTACCAGGAGTGACCTCTGAATACAGATCCAAGGATGACCTTTGAGCACCATCAGGTGTGAACCCAAACCCCAAATAAATAACCAGTAGAAAGTAAGCATGCTTAAACAGAGAAAGAAAGGGAGTCAAAAGGAAACTGGTAAGAAAATAGTAAGAGAATCTCTGATAAGAAAATGGAGGAGTGATGCCTGATGAAGTAGGAGCAGGTGTCCCCAGCCAAGTCCTGAGTTGCCCACCAATATGAACTGTTGATGGGGCCAGAGTGGTGGCGCAGCTCTAGGGCATTTGCCTTGCAAGCGGTTGACCTAGGACAGACCATGGTTCCATCCACCAGTGTTCCAAATGGTCCTCCAAACCAGGAGCGATTTCTGAGTGAATAGCCAGGAATAACCCCTGAGCATCACTGGGTGTGGCCCAAAAACCAAAACAAAGAAAAAAAAAAGAACTGTAGAGAAAAGGGGGCTCTACTGCACTGAAATGACCCCAAGGAACTTTGTTGCACTACATTAGACTAAATGCCAAAAGGCTAAAGGGGAAAAAAAAATCTGTAAACAGATCTGAGAGACTTCTTTTTTAAATGACTCATGACTTAGCAATTCTGAAAATACTTTGTGCATTCTAGGATTGAAAAATTTGGAAAATAATCATGAAAATAACATATCTATTCTCAAAGGGAATTACAAATATAGAAAGAAGAGGGATATAGAATGAACCAGAGTGCTCTGTTGGTACTGTAGGTTTTAATAGGTTAATGTGGGCTGGAAAGATAAAACAAGAGGTATGGCACTTGTCTTATATGCAACTGGCCTGGTTTCTGTACCTTGATGTACAGAAGTACCTCATTTCTGCCCCTAAATTTCACCAGGAGTAAGCCCTTAGCACCACTATTTTTGGTTAAAAAGAAAACAAACTAATAAGTGAAAGAATTGGTATATAGGCAATTAATAGATTGCATATCCCAATTACTAGATGAGATTTATGAGGGCATAAGATTAAACATATAGGGGCCCGGGAGATAGCATGGAGGTAAGGCGCTTACCTTTCATGCAAAAGGTCATCGGTTCGAATCCCGGTGCCCCATATGGTCCCCCGTGCCTGCCAGGAGCAATTTCTGAGCATGGAGCCAGGAGTAACCCCTGAGCACTGCCGGGTGTGACCCAAAAAAACAAACAAACAAACAAACAAAAAGATTAGACATATATTTATTTCTATGTACATACTTATAAGCAGGTGCATTTGCACAAATACCCCTTGCTGTCCACTGCAAATGCCGGGAAATAATAATGTTTAGTAGACAGTTTGGTACATAATTTCCATTCTTTAAAAAAAGGAGTCAGAGGTTCTTAGAGAAACTAGTAATTCTAGAACTGGCATAGAAAAAGTACAAGATAAACCTAGAGCATCTTATTAAGCCAAAAATTAAGCACCACTTCAGAAATAACACTAACCTGTGGAAAGACACAGGACCACTTGAACAGGGTCTCAGTGGCCAAATCTAAGACACAGATACATAAAGTAGCTAGTCTTAAGAAAGGGTCATAGGAGTCTGTTCTCATAATGGAGGTAAAACTGCCACCTGATTGCCCCCAGCCTAACTCACGCCATTGCCACCTCCAAGGTGAGGAGGGTCATGATCCAAAGGAACCAGAGCAGTTGAGAAAACTATATATCGGTTTGAGCTTTGAAATACAGATGATAGTTCAAGAGAACATTTTGAGAAATGGGGCACATTTACAGATTGTGTGGTGGAGCGACCCCCAGACAAAATGTTCCAGAGGCTTTGGTTTTGTGATTTACTCATGTGTTGAAGAGGTGGATGCAGCAATGTATGCTCGACCACATAAGGTTAATGGGCGAGTAGTGGAACCAAAGAGAACTGTTTCTAGAGAGGATTCTGAAAAGCCTGGTGCTCATCTATCTAACAATGAAGAAAATTTTTGTTGGTGGTATTAAAGAAGATACAGATATATTAAAGAAGATAAAGGAATATAATTTGAGAGACTACTTTGAAAAGTTCGGCAAAATTGAAACCACAGACGTTATGGAAGACTGGCAGAGTAGAAAAAAGAGAGGATTTGCTTTTGTAACTTTTGATGTTCATAGTACAGTTGATAAAGTTATTGTTCAGAAATGCCACACTATTAATGGGCATAATTTTGAAGTGAAAAGGGCCCTTTCTAAGCAAGAAATGCAGTTTGCTGGATCGCAAAGAGGTCATGGAGGTGGATCTGGCAACTTTATGGGTCATGGAGGCAATTTTAGATTGGGCAATTGGAGTGGTGGAGGAAACTTCAGATGAAGAGGAGGCTATGGTGGTGGAGGTGGTGACAGCAGAGATAGATATGGAGGAGGTGATGGTGGATATAATAATTTGGTGGTGATGGTGGCAATTATGGCGGAGGTCTTGGTTATAGTAGTAGAGGAGGCTATGGTGGTAGAAGACCAGGATACAGAAACCAAGGTGGTGAATATGGTGGAGGTGGTGGTAGAAATGATGGTTAAAAGGAGGAGTAAATTTTGGTGGTGGTTACAATGGTAGAGGTGGCAACTATAATGATTTTGGAAACTATAGTGGACTAGATTAATCAAATTATGGACCCATGAAAGGAAGCAGTTTTGGTGGCAGAAACTCAGGCAGTTCATATGGTGGTGGTTATGAATCTGGTGGTGGAAGCGGTGACTATGGTAGCAGAAGGTTCTAAAAACTCAACA
>PVKC010041909.1:0-12063 GCA_004027635.1 Crocidura indochinensis
AGACAGACAGACAGACAGACAGACAGACAGACAGACAGACAGGCAGGCAGGCAGGCAGATAGATAGATAGATAGATAGATAGATAGATAGATAGATAGATAGACAGACAGACAGACAGACAGACAGATAGAAATTGTGGGGGAAATGTAAGAAAATTGCTATTCTGAAGTTCTTGGCTTTGTAAAATTCTTGGATTGTGAAGAATGGAAAGATTAATTAAAAACAAGAAGAGCATAAAATACTACAATATTTCATATTTAATTATTATGAAAATGCACAATAATAATTGTGTTCACCAGAAGCTTTCTTCCAAGAAAACACTAAATATTATGCCAACACTTCCTCATTAATCTCCTTCACAATTCTGCAAAATGGTTAAGAAGCAAAAATTAACATTCAAATTTTACCAAAGGGAAACCTAGTGTAGAGTAATATGGTAATGCCTGATAATTCTGTCTCTGTGGTGTGCCATGGTTTACCATTTTAGTGATAAAATTTTTGTAGCACTTTACACGTATGGATATTGGTATCATTAAATGAGCTAGGACCAAGGATGAGGCTTAATTGGGATTCCAACACAGGGAACACTTCATAAATATCAGAAAATACTGTTATTATGCTTGGTGTGCCAGAGACATGCAAGAGACAGTCACCATCACTTTTCCTCTGGGGTTCCAGCACTGCAGAGAGGAATAAGTCTCTGTAATTCATTCTTTTTGTGACTAAAATCCAACTACAGCTATGTTTGTAGTCATGGTGTTTAAATAAAGATAAAATATATATAAAAATTTAAAAAAAAACACAAAACAGCGAACCACAAAATACAAACCTACAGAAATGAGTTGTGTGTCACAATATCACATTTTGTCTTTACAAAGCACTTTCAAACATTATCAAAAACACAACCATCCAGTGAGGCAGAGACTCCAAGATCACTAAATTTAGTGAGAAAGAAAAGAACCCAAGAAGATCACTGACACTCTGAAAGTCCCCAGAAGGAGTCAATAGCAATTGAAAATCTGTTTCATTATTTGGAAATTTTTTTAGCAGCAATATATATCTTTTAAGATTTATATATTTATATATTTATTTTTGTTGTTTATTTGACTATCCATACTACTATTCCCTGGGTTTCTTTCTGGAAAATACATTTTTAGTATTCACTGTGCATGTTTCAGGATGGGCAGTAACACAATCTAGCTTATGGAATTCGATTGAGTTCTTTGGATTATTCTTCCTCAACAGGGGCAACTTTTGTTTCAAACAAAGGGACTCTCCCTTCTATGACTTTTAATCTTAAAAAGTTGGACCAAAATTTGGAAGAAAAAAAGGGTTTCATCCAATGATTGAAACTTCAGGCTAAAATCATGGAGTTAGGTTGCTAAAATCCTCTAGTTTTTCTTGGACATGGTTCCACAGACGCATGGCCACCCTTCGTGTATGCCCTGCAGCCTTCCAATAAATAATATTGTTTGTGTAAAACCATGGAATTCTATATTCTGTAACTTAAGAGAACAGTCAATATGTACAGCACTACCATTAATGCTACCTTTCATCCACTCCAACAACAGACACATTGAGAATTCCAGTTGCTCTTCTATAATATGGTTAAGAATATAATCAGATAAAAAATATGTAAGCTCCTTAGACAATCAAATAAATTTTAAAAAGATATGATGAAGTGTCACAGTCAGGAGTACAAAGTATTGGGCAGTTCAGAAAACAAGCAGAATAGAGCTAACTGGAGAGAAAATAAAGGCTTTTTGCAAGACAGACTCTATTTGGAACCTGAAAAATGAACAGGATCTGCAGTCCATTCATCTATGCAAAGTCAAATAGTAGGAAGAAAATAACACGGGTGCTCCATTCAAAAGAAAATGTCTTTTCCTCATAGGGAACAATGATTAATTGGGGAAGAAGAGCATTTGGGAAAATACCTTCTACATGTGCAGATCATTCAACAATTGCTTCAGATCAATTCAACATATTTAGATATGTATCATTGATTCACACCAAATCTGAATAGAGCAGAACATGAATTTAATAAACATTTTTAATTGCAAGTTCAAAGCAAAGCATTGCTATTCATTCCATTCATCAAATCTACAACCAGAATGACAATATAAAATCCTCCTGGGTTTAGAATCAAATTTTGGACTGAAAAACTAGAAGACAAATACATTAGTCATGAGCCAAAATAGACTAAATATTTTAGATTTAAAAAAAAAAAAAGATGGTAAAGTCTCCCTAACACAGTCTGGGAATGTGACTCATTGACCAAAGCTCACAACTTCCTGTTTTAGACCAAGATCTGCAAAAACAAATTAACAAAAAATCTATCCCCACGTCTGATAATTATTGGTCGCTGGAGTTTGGGGCCTTGAAGAATTTCCTTTAGGTAATTTTCCTAGGTTCAAAATGACTAACATTATTTTTAAAATATTTTACTGTGGTCTTAACAATACCTGAACTCTTGTTGAAGTTAAATGTAATAAACCCAAGACATATCTACATTATTTATTGACATATATACTCATTTCAGGAAATTCTCCACTGCCTCCTCCCAATCTATTTTATAACTCCTCCTCCTATAGGATCCTTGAACAGTCCAGAGTCTTTATCTAAATGGTATTCCCTGTCCTAGCTTTGTCTACTTATATATCACATATTTCAATGTTCATGTCAGCATCTTCTTCAGAAGAGCCCTTCTAGGAAGTCCTTCAAAATTAGACTCCAGTTGTATCTCTTGAGCTTATCTCACTATTTCCTCCTAAAATAACTATGATGCAAAATAATGCAATACTAAAATAATAAAATCAAATAATGCCATAGATGTGTCCTTAATTATCCTCCCTGACTGACAGTCAACTTTGGAAGAGAAGCGACAATGTCTTATTCACTTTATTGAAAGAACTGATTAATAAATGTAGCTGAAAAATCCTGCTACTTCCAAAGATAAAGCAAAAACCCTCTATATGGAGATTCAAGAAATCTGTTATCTGTTTTTACTGAATTACTCAATAAATGCTGGGGCCAAAGTGATAGCACAGTGAGTAGGACATTTGTTTTGCATGAGGCCAACCCAGGTTTAACCTCCTGGCATCCCATATGGTCACTGGAGCCCACCAAGAGTGATTCCTGAGTGTCAAGCCTGGAGTAACCCCTGAGCAAGCCCATTGTAAACCAAGCACAAAAACAAAAACAAAAACAAAAGAAATTTGTTATCCCTCACACAATGTATTTATCCCCACATTCAGAAACTCCTTTGCCTCAGATCACTTTTCTTCATTTGATCATAACAAATTTTAATTAATAAATCATTAACTCTCATTATTATTTAATAATTAACGAAATTTAACTAATTAATGGACTAAATCATAAATCATTAAATCTTATTCCCTCTGATTACAGTTTGTATCTCCTTTTGATGTGTCCTTTTATATTTTAACTTTTGACACAATCAACTCTGATTCTCAGGTATTCACACTCTCTTATAGGCTTCTACCTTCTTTCTCTATAATACTCCTGAATTCCTGATTTTACGCCTTGTTTTAAAATACTTTACCTATATATCCAAGATGGTAGAAATCACCCCAATGATTCACTTCCTCGTGTGTACAATATTTGTGCCTTTCATTGCACTGATCCTTGCATTTACTGTTCTGTACTATTTTCCACTCTGTCGGCATAAAACCTACGAACTTGTTATAGGAAGGAACATGCCGTCTCTGTCAATGGGTGCCCATCTTTGAATGCAGCGCCTGGCATGTCATACATCTTTGGTAAATAACGCCATCAACTGGAATGTTTCAAATCATGTTGAGAGGAAGGACTGGTATATCCACAACATTTTGAACTTGGCTGCATTTAATCTTACTGTTTCATTTTCTTCCCAGCTCATCTTCCTACTACTCACCTCTCCTGATACAGAGATGTAATCCCTGTTTTCTCTTATCTTCCAAATGATTTGATGTCACAATTATGATTAATGTGCTACTCAACCTCTTGCCCATACCACTAATAACAGTGCTAAACAACAGGGGAAGCTGTCATTAAATGTCGCTCCAGCAAATGTCATGTCTCTCTGCTCCTTGTTTACAATTCCTTGTCTCTTTCAGGACCCGTGAAGGATATTTATTTCTTTAAGCCATTTGAAATAATTTTGCAAGTCAGATTTCAAGAGACCTGAAGTCTCAGAACAAAAGCCTATTCACAACTCAAAAACAGTAAGGTTTCATTCTGAGTTATAAACTAAATTAAATTTCAAAAATACACAATCTTGGGGCCAGAGAGATAGCATGAGGGTAGGGCGTTTGCCTTGCATGCAGAATAGTGATTCGAATCCTGGCATCCCATATGGTCCCTCGAGCTTGTCAGGAGTGATTTCTGAGCATAGAGCAAGGAATAACCCCTGAGCACTGCCAGGTGTCACCCAAAAACAACAACAGCAACAAAAATACACATTCTTATTCTAGAACACATATTCACAGAGTTCTTTTCTGTAAGATTCTGCTTATAAATGCTGGTAAAAAGTTTCATAATCTTAAAGTAATCACATAAGATATGTAATATTAGTGACTCTATTATATAGATAAGAAAATCAAGGCATAAGATATTTAATAACTAAACCAACTATTTGATTGGGCTCTCCTTCCCTTGAAAATGCAACTTGGCATACTGTCTCAAAGAAACTGCTTGCTTATAACAACTTTAACTGTTCTGGTATTATCCACTATTCATTTAAAACCCTATCCATAAATTTGGGGACATAAAATAACAATTTCATTAAATCTCATGATTTGGAGCCAATATGATAAGAGGTAGAATGCTTGCCTTGCATAAAACTGGCCCCAATCTGAGTACATGGCACCATATATGGTCTACTAAGCAGAGTCGGGAATCTTTCCTGAGCACAGACTAGCTGCTGAGCACCACCATTGGGCCCCACATCTTCGCAAATCTCATGATTTGGTGGCTCGGTGGTGTATCACTAGGAGTCTCAGCTCCAAGGTCTGGTTTGTTCCAACTGGAGAATTGTTTGTTGGAAGCTGGGCTGGCAAATAGGGCTCTGAAAACTATCTCCTACTTGGCCTCTTAATGGAGACAGCTAGGAGGGGTTCTCTGAGCCCATCCTGTTACAGGAGTCCCAGATTTCTACACATGACCCTTTAAAAGGTAGATTTCCTCTTTTTTGTGTTTTTGGGGAGGGAGGCGCATCCAACAATCATCAGGGATAAACTCTGACATGCTTGCAGACCATATAAGATCCTGAGAGTTGAATCTGGGACAGCTGCATGTAAGGCAAATGCCTTACCAGTTATACTATCATTCTAGCCCCAAGGAGTTTCACTCTTTTCATGATGATTCAATACTCCCAAGATCAATGAGAAAATTCTCCATCCATGAACGGCCAAGTTTAGAACTGGCAAAATATCATGGAAGTAATATCACTTCTTAAATGATTCCTGGACAATGTAATCATAAGCTAGCGTGGACCCAATGATGGGAGAAGACTTTCAGACTATCAGTCAAGTCTGTGTTTCTTCTTACCTGCCACATGAACTATTACAAAGAAAGTTGACAAAGGTCATGGAATGTGTCTGACATGATTTTGAAGTTAAATTCAAAGTATGGGGACAGAGAGCTAGTACAGAAATGAAGGCACATGCTTTGTATTAGATGGGTCATTCCTGGCTCAAATACCTGGTACCATATATAGCCCTTTGACCAGCCACCGCCAGGGGTCACTCCTGAGCAGTAATAGCTATTGCTATTGTCTCCACACACACCAAAAAAAAAAAAAAAAAAAAAAGAAAGAAAGAAAGAAAGAAAGAAAAAAGAAAAACAAGAACGCTAGAAATCCATGTGTTTGTTACTGTAGTTTCTTATATCAGAAAAACTGTAGTTTCTTATATCAGAAAAATCTTTTGTTAGAATAAAGTCTATGTAGGCTCACACAATTCTGCTACAGGGATACTTGAATTTGGCAAGCAGTTTTGTCTCTTCATAAAAAAGTGCTAGTTCTAGGCCATGATGTTTTTCAAAGAAATGTGTCTTGTTAAGGATTAATAAAGAACGGGAGAATAAAGCAAAACTTCTATAGGGAAAGGAACATTTTGTCTGAGAATTCTTTGTTTCTATTGTGGTTGCCTGAGTGTGAGTGTGAGAAGTGTATGCAAGTGTGGCATGTACTGAATCATACCTATAGCATTTTTTAGATGATAGAAAGGTCAAAATCCAGAGTCAGAGTAACAGCAAAGAGAGTAGGGCATTTGCTGGACCTGACATCCCATATGGTCCCCCAAGCCCGCCAGAAGTAATTTCTGAGTGCAGAATCAGGTGTAAGGCCTTGGCTTCACTGGGCATGATCCCCCCCTCAAAAAATAGTTCAAAATCCATGAGGCTAAGTGACCTTTTGTAGGTGTAGGTATATGTGTGTGTGTGTGAGAGAGAGAGAGAGGTGGGGGGCGTGGGAGAAGGAGAGAGGGAGAGAGAGAAAGAGAGAGAGAGAGTCAGTCATATTGGCTATGTTTAGGGCTTACTCCTGGCTCTGAATGTAGGGATCTCTCATAGCAGTGCTAGGGGAACCATATGGGGTGTACCAGGAATTAAATCAGGGTCAAATATTTGCAAGACACATTACCTGCTATACAACTAGTCCAAACCCTTTTGATATTTTTTCCAATCAAAAAATAAATGATTCTGGGAATGGTTATTTATTACTTAATACTTTTAATAAAACAGGCTATACCTAACTTGTTTTGAACAAGATCTTGACTAAAATAACTATTTATTATAATATACTTGACATATTTGTCAGTTCATATATTATTATTCAAACTTAAAAAAACATTGTCTACTTCATGTCAAATTTTGGTCAAATAGAAACCTTCCCTACACCAAATCACCCTGGCCTCAGGACTAAAAACTTCTGCACAGCAAATATTTCAAATATAGCTCATGCATTCCGTATGCACTTCAAGCAACAGCTTCCAAATGAAATTTTACTGCCTCTAAAGCATTCAAACCAGCCTTCCAACTTGAGATGTAAGATGCACAATTCCGTTTTTATTAAATGTAATGATGCCTAGAAATTAAACCTCAGGAGGATATTTTAAAACACAAGTGTGAGCAATATCATATGGACGTTAAATGAATTCAGAGGAAACAATCTGCAAAATTATAGGAGAGGTTTAGGGTGACAAATGTTGGATTTTGGGGGAACAGATGAAGAAAATTGACCACACATTATTTTTATGCAGAAATTCCATGCCTCAATCATTTTATCGGGCTGATAGGCACATATTCGAAAACATTCAGAATCGCTATGAATTGTGGGTTCTCTTAATTTAGGGGTTTTTTGGGGGGATACACCTGGTAGTACTCAGGGGTAATCCTAGATCTACACTCAGAATGGTGGTTCGAATCCCAGCTTCCCATATGGTCCCCCAAGCCTGCCAGAAGTGATTTCTGAGCTTAGAGTCAAGTGTAACCCCTGGGCACTGCCAAGTGTGACCCAAAAAAAAAAAAAAGAAATGAAATTACTCCTTGCAGACTCAAGGACCATACAGGATGCAAGGGATGTGTAAATGAGACTGATAATGGTCTCATCTTAGATCCCAAGATGTAGAAGTGACTGGTAAGGTCAGATTTCCTGCTGTGGTCAGTCACTAGATGTAGAAGTCACTGGTGAGGTCGGATCTCAGGTGAGCACAATACTCACAATGAAGCATCCACCAGCCACTTTGGGAGAGTAGTTCCATTTATTGTAGGTGGGGAACATAAAGGGGCGCGAAAAATGATTTTTTTTTCTTCCAAGAGGGGCATGACAGAAAGTAATTGAGAAGCACTGGTTTAAGGTGATTGGCTACAGGGACCAAATCCAGGTCAGCTGCATGCAAGGCAAATAAATGCCTTACATGCAGTGCTATCTCTAGGGCCTCATCATGGATCATCATCTTACATCTCTGAGCTTCTGAATGTTGTTGGAAGAAAGTAAGATCTAGTCAATTTTCTTCACTATAAAACAACACAGATTCTTCTCAGTGTATTCAACCAAAAGCAAGCTATGTGCTTGACTCTAAATGCAAAGATATTTTTGTTTGGGAGAATATTGATCTTAGATCTGAGGCGTCAGAATAAAAGGGACTTTAGAGAGAAAAGCATGATATAATTTGCTAAAATCTAGAAATGGTGTGACAAATGAGTCTAAAGCGCTTCTTCAATTGCCACATGACAAGTTCTCTATGGAGCACTTTTTTGTACAGTGTTCTTTTTATACACTTAGAATGTGCCAGGCACTGCGGCGGGCAATGATAAAGCCAAATTCCCAAGGGTTTGCAAGGTTGAGGGAGGGGCATGCCAGGAAAAGAGAACAAATAAAGGAACCAGATCATTGCCCCTTGTGATGAGGGTTACAGAGAGGGGAAACAACAGCTCAAGGAGAACAGCACTTGCTGCAGATTGGCAAATCAATGGAACTTTTAGGAAGTGCCATTGAAGCTGGGATCTGAATGAAATCAGGGCAGGAAGTCAGGTCCTTCCAACCAAAGGGCAGAGTTTTCCTGGTAGGGAACTTGCCAGGACAAAGTTCCTACAGGGGAAATCTGCCTGTTTTTTTTTCCCTGGAGCAATGGGATAGCAGTCAATATAGGCAGAATGCTTTCTGTCCATAAGAAGAGGTTGCAATTGCAAAACTTGTTTTTTAATCCTTCTAACCCTCTGGACTATATTTTGAAAGAAAATAAAAGACAGAGAACCGAAGAAAACAATCAAGTTTTTATACACAGTATACCCTGGTTTATACAAGGTTTTGCTTGTATAAAGTTCTTCAGTTTGGAAAATTACAATTTTTCTCAAAGAAAGAATTAATTTTCTAAAGAAAACTTTAGTACTTCTCTAAAGAAAGAGAACTGGAAAAAAAATTCAAGTTTTTCTATTCAGTGTCCACTGGATACTCAAATGAAACTGCTACTGTTTAATAAGATTTTTTTCAGAGTCATTTTAGGATTAAAAAAATCAAAAAGATAATGTTTGACTAAATCATTTTTTTTTCCTTTTTCTTAAACCCAATTTCTTTATGTCCACTTTCCCTTAGCAATGTTTTTGTCACATTCTAAATATTTGCAGTTTAAAAGAAAAACACTTATCAATCAACATGTATTCATTTTTAACTGTATTGAGAATGCAATAAATAAATAGATAAATTGCACAGTAGATATGGTATTTACCTTGCCTACAGCCAACCCAGGTTTGATCCTTGGTATCCCATATGATCTACCAAGTACCACCAAGGGTAATTCCTGAATGCAGAGTCAGGAGTAAAACCCTGAGTACCATCAGGTGTGCCCCCCCCCAAAAAAATATATTATGCTTATGATAATGTACAAAGTTGAAGTTGATTGCACCTAGGATTTCCCTATTTGGTCTCTAGGGTTCCTTCCTCCCTCATATAATCCTTTCTGGGGACATGACCAGTTGGTTCTCTGGCTCATTTACTCAGAGACATAGAGTCAGCCTTGGATGGGTTTGCACGGTGCTTATGAGTTAGGAGTGCTGGCTGGCTTTGCTGTTTTATCAAGAAAAGATGGAACATGGGCTAGTTAAAGAGGCGATCACAAAGTGGTATGACTCAAAGTATTGGATGCGCCGATGGAGAAGCAAAGGCATGCAGCCATCAAAACCACTCGTGCCGACACCCATGGGAAGGACCAGGCCCAAACCACAGTGCTGAGAACTAAAACTGGGTCTGTAAGAAGTGAGGTGGGGAGGGATGAGACAGAATCTGAAGACATGGGTAAAGAGACATTGACATTGGTGGTAGGACTGGAGTTGGAACATTGGATGCCTGGATATTTTTTAATTTTTTTACTTAACTAAAGAACCAAGATTTACAAAGTTATTGACAAATATGTTTTAAACATATGATATTCCATCACCAATCCCACACCAGTGTTAGCTTTCCTCCATCTGAATTTCCATGTTCTTCCTCACACAGAAACATTCTCGCACCTATCACCTTGACAGGCACCTTGCCAAGTTCAGTGATTGTGGTTTAGGTCACACAAATTCAGGGTTGTTAAGTCAATGTGTTGGATACACACTGACACTGACACACTCACATCACCCAGACACCCTACTCCTCCAATCCTTTTCCCCACTTCTTGCTTCCTCCCTCACCGTCTTTTCTTCTCCACCCCTTTCTTTCCTCTCCTTTGGAATCCAAGATAATCTAAGAGTTGCCCCTTTAGGCATACCATTTTCTCATCCAGTTAAGTCTTCATACCACAGCTCTGTATAGAAAATAATCTCTTAGGGCCTGAGAGATAGCATAGAGGTAAGGCATCCAGAATGACGGTGGTTTGAATCCTGGCATCCCATATGGTCCCCTGAGCCTTCCAGGAGTGATTTCTGAGCCTGGAGCCAGGAGTAACCCCTGAGCGCTGCCTGGTGTGACCACCCCCCCCAAAATAAAAAAGAAAATGATCTATTAATCTGAAATTCTATCATTAACCACTTCATAAACTAGAAAACCTTCCCTTTGTGTATACATCCATCAGAAATAAATCTCTGACATCAGAAGATGTTGAAAAAAACCCTCCTTAAATAAAATAAAAGAAAAGCACTAAATACTCAAACATCCAGGTAGAAAGAAAAACACCTTGGTTGAGCCAAGCTGCTATTTGCGGCAGCAATGATGCTCCAGTATAATTACTTTTCTGGCTCCAGTCCACCAGGGTCTACCTTTGAACTCGGAGAGAAAAACAAATAAATAAATAACTAGCTCTGCTGATTAGCAAGGTGCAGCAGCTGCTGGAAAGCCTTCCACTTCTAACTTACCTCATCCCCGATGTTTGTTTCTTCCTCCAGCAGAGATGAAGAGAACCCGGAATTGTGCTCAGAGTGTACAATCTTACCTAATTATACCAGCTGATCACTTAAAAGTAATGTTTGCACACAGATCGCTAAGATGCTTACAAGGACCAGCTGGTGAATAAAGGCTATAAGTGAGGATTTGATTCCCTTTCAAAGAAGTGTTAACTATTTACATCTATTTTTAAACGCCACATCATAACACCAGCTTTCTGCGTGGCATCGTGAATGGGGCTGTGCTCACGTTTCACAGGGCGGCAAACTTAAAAGTTTAGCGATTGCTGTTTTGAAGACAGGGAACGCTGGCATTTGTCATTTGAGGATATTCTGGGCTGGCGACCGGCTCTGTTCTGTCTCTGGGATTTTAGAACATGTGAGAGTTGTAGAAGGAGAGGTGTGTGAGGTGTTCAGAGTGGGAGCTAAAAATGTTTACAAATAGGAATGTCCCTCTTACAAAGAGAGATGCTACAACTGTCACCAGTTTTAGGTAGATACTGAGAAGTCACATGTCATTACCATGCCTAGGTGAAATGGCCTCATGGAGACTTGCTGAGATAAGTCCATGTGATAATGTCTGAGCATGTCAACACAGGAGCATCTCCAAATGGGGTAAAATCAACAATGTGTGCCAAATATTTAGTAGTGCTATTGCTGGGACCTGATTCAAGGAGAGACACCCTTTTGTAAAGGCCACATGGTATAAGTCACATGTTAAGTTTCCACAAGCCTATTTCCATTAACACCACCCCAAGCTACTTGGCCATACCAGGTAGCCTATCAGGGAAGGACACAGAGAGCAGTAGTAAGGTACCCCTAGACAATAGCCAATCATTTTAGAGATAATCAGAAAGCTAGAACCTCCCTATTTCCCTCCAGTATATAATCTTCTTCATGACCTTGGGTGAGATTATTCTCCTTCTGGAGATGGCCCTGGACAGCCAGTGTGGGAGTGAAGAAATCTGTTCCCAGGACAGGTTCGCTAACGGAGGTAGGGAGGACGAGGTCTCTCCCCTCCAGCTCGGAGAACGCGGCTACCACCCAGTAACCAGCGGTTCTGAGGTGAATCGGCGGGTAAACAGCTCACGGAGAGTCAGACTTGTGGAAATATCAGCTTTATTCGGTGGAATGAACTGAGGTCCGATGTCTCAGCATCAGTTCCAACAAAAAAGCCCTTAAGCCTTCCACAGACTT
>PVKC010041910.1:0-12061 GCA_004027635.1 Crocidura indochinensis
AAAAAAAGGGAAGAAGAAAGAAAGAAGAAACAAAAGAATGTAGTGAGAAGAGAGAAGGAAAGGGCAAGGGAATGCTAGTTTGCTTGAATGTGTTGGATGAGTAGGGCCTGTAGAATGATTCTGTAGGTCACAGTTGCTTCTTTGGTGTTCTGGCTGGTCACGTGTTTTAAGTCCTAAAAGAAGGTATAACCTAGAGATAAAGTGTATGTTAAAGAGTTTTCTTGGGGCATTCTTGTAGTGTAAGATAGATATGGTATCTGGTATGTGACTGGGCCCCGAGATGCCATCTTAGTTGTCCACCCTCTGTATCCAAGAACGCTTGTGGACAGAAAAGCTGAGACATTATTTAAAATGTAGTAAGATTAAGGCATTAAAACATATTGTTATGAGATATTGCCATTGGAGTCAGTGATTTCCCATGGTATTCTTTACCTGTAATCCTGTGTAAGATCCCTAAGGGATTATTATGGGCCTTTATAGTAGAAGGCTGATTACATATCTGTTCTCTCTATGCTGCTGTTTCTGCTGTTGCTGGTTTCTTTGTGCTATAATGTGTAGTCAAGAGTTTGTGTTGTTCTTCTTTCATGTGTTTTGGGCACTGCGCCCTGGTGTATGTTGACTGTTACAGTGTTTGGAGTTTCTACCCTGTTAAACCCTGTTATTTGATTGTTGAGTATTAGTTGTATATAAGGTGTATGTTCTAGGTGCTTCAATAGTGCTATTATCCTGTGTTTATCTTTCGTCTTCTGACTTACTTCGTTTAACATAATATGTTATAGGTCCATCCACATTGCTGCAAAGTCCATGATTGTATCATTTCTGACTGCCATGTAGTATTCCATTGTGTGTAGATACCACATCTTAATGATCCACTTATCTATTGGACATTGAGGCTGGTTCCAAGACTTGGCTATTATACTGAGTTCTGTGATAAATAGTTGGGTGCACACATACTTTGGGATGAATGTCCTTCTGACTTGGGGGTAGATACTAGGAGAGCAATTGCTGGGTCAAATGGTACCTCAATTCTGAGTTCCTTGAGCACTCTCCAGACTGTTCTCCATAAGGGTTGGAATAGGGACATTTACAGCAGCAGTGGATGAGAGTGTCTTTCATACTGCATCCCCACCAACAGAGGCTGTTCCCATTATTTTTGATGTGAGCCATTCTCACTGATATAAGGTGGTACCTCATTGTTGGTTTGATTTGGATTTCTCTGATAATGAGTGAAGGTGAGCATGTTTTCATGTGTTTGTTGGCCATGGTCTTCCTCTGAGAAGTGTCTATTCATTTCATCTTCCCATTTTTATGGCTTTAATTGGTTTTGGGGGACTCAGCTTTCTGAGTGTTTTGTATATTATAGATCCAGCCCTTTATCTGATATGTTAGGTGAAAAGATTTTTTCCCAGTCAGTTAACTGTCTTGTATTAATTAGGGTTTCTTTTGCCATGCAGAAGCTTTTTAGTTTGATGCAGTCCCATTTGTTTATGTTTGACGCTAAAGTTCTTGCCATTGGTGTTCCATCCTTAAAGACCTTTTTGATATATAGGCCTTCGAGTGTCCTACCTATTTTATTCTCTATAAACTTTATAGATTCGGGTCTAATTTTGAGGTCTTTGATCCATTTTGAGTTGATTTTTGTATAAGGAGTGAGGTATGGCTCAATTTTGAATTTCTACATGTTGTTTTCCAGTTGTACCTTCACCATTTGTTGAAATGACTTTCTTTGTTCCATTTTAAGTACTTGGCTCTTTTGTCAAATATTAGTTGAGGGTATATCTGGGGGTTTATGTCTGGAAATTCTGTTCTAACTCACTGGTCTAAGGCTCTATCCTTGTACCAGTACCGTGCTGTTTTGATCACTATGGCTTTATAGTATAGCTTCAGGTTAGGTAACAAGATGCCACCAGCTTCTTGTTTTTTAGTATGTGTTTGGTTATCCTGGGTCTTTTGTGATTCCAGATGAATTTTATGATTGATTGTTCTAATTATTTAAAGAATGGTGTTTGAATTTGGATTGGGATTGCATTAAATCTATATAGTAGTGTTGATAGGACAGTCATTTTGACTATGTTGATTCTACCTACCCATGAGCATTGAGTGTTCTTCCATTTCCTTAGATCCTCTTCAATTTCTTTCTGGAGTGTTTTGAAGTTTCCCTGGTATAGGTCCTTCACTTCCCTTGTAAGGTTGATTCCTAGGTACCTTATATTTTTTTATACTATTTTGAATAGAGTTGTATTTTTGATCTCTCTCAACATCATTATTTGTTTAGAGAAACATTACTGTATTTTGTGTATTGACTTTGTAGCCAGCCACTTCGCTGTGTTGGTTAATTATTTCTAGGAGTTTTACTGTGGACTCTTTAGGGTTTTCTATGTATATCATCATATCTTCTTCAAGAAGAGATAGTTCAAGTTTCTCTTTCCCAATTTGGATTCCATTCATACCTGTCCTCTTGTCGGATTGCTATTGCTAGGACTTCTAAGATTATAATCTTAATTGAATAAAGTGGAGAGAATGGACAGCCTTGCCTAGTTCCTGAGTTTAGTGGAAAAGCTTCTAGTTTTTCACCATTAAGGATAATGTTGGCTGTGGGCTTTAAATAGATAGCTGTAACTATCTTGAGGAAGGTTCCCTCTAACCCTATTTTGCTGAGTGTTTTCAACATGAAAGGGTGTTGAATTTTGTAAAACGCCTTCTCTGCATTGACTGATATGATCATGTGTTTTTTGTCTTTCTTGTTGTTGATGTGATGTATGATGTTGATTGATTTGCATATGTTGAACCAACCTTGCCCTCCTGGGATGAAGACAACTTGGTCATGATGTATGATCTTTTTGATAAAGTGCTGGATTTGGTTTGCTAAAATTTTGTTGAGAATCTTTGCATCTATGTTCATTAGAGAGATTGGTCTGTAGTTTTCATTCTTGGTGATGTCTTTGCCATCTTTGGGAATGGATGTGATATTAGCCTCATAAAAGGAGTTGGGGAGGATTCCTGTTTCTTCGATGGTTTGGAAGAACCGTGGAAAAGTGGTAGTAAGTCTTCTAGGAATGTTTGATAGAATTCACATGTAAATCCGTCTGGACCTGGACTTTTGTTCTTAGGGAGTTTCTTAATTACATCTTCAATTTCCTCTGAAGTGATTCATCTGTTTAGGCTTTCTAGGTCTTCCTTTTCCAGTCTCAGAAGATGGTATTTTTCCAGAAAGCTGTTGATTTGTATTGGGTTCTCTAGCCTAACTGAGTATAGTTGTTCATAATATGATCTCATGATATGTTGTATTTCTTGGGGTTCTGCTGTAATCTCTTCCCTTTCATTTGTAATCCTACTGATTTGGGTGTTTTCCCTCTTTTGTTTGGTGAGTTTTGCCAGTGGTTTGTCTATCTTGTTTATTTTTTCAGAAAATCAACTCCTGGTTTCATTGATTGTTTTGTATTATTTTGTTTCGATGTTGTTTATTTCTGCTCTGATTTTTATTATTTCTAGCCTTCTGGCTGTGGTTGGATTTCTTTGCTGCTGTTGTTCCAATTCCTTGAGGTGATCCTTTAAACTCTTGGTTTTGTCATTTTCCTGTTTCTTGACACAGGCCTGTATTGCTATGAGTTTCCCCCTAATTACTGCTTTTGCTGTGTCCCACAGATTTTGACAGGTTTTCTCTTCATTATCATTTGCTTCAAGGAATCTTTTTATTTTTTCCTTGATTTGCTCTTTGATACAGCTGTTGTTGAGCAGCATTTTGTTTAATCTCCAGGTTTTAGTTTTTATCCATTGCTTCTTCTTGTAGTCAATTTTGACCTTTTTTGCAATATGATCTGATAGGGTGCTTCTAATGATTCTTACATTTGTGTTCTTATATAGGTTAGATTTGTATCCTAGAACATGGTCTATTCTGGAGAAGGCTCGATGTGGGCTTGAGAAGAATGTGTATTCTGCTTTCTAGGGATGGAGGGTCGTATAAAAGTCTAATAGCTGTAGATCTTCTAATTTTTCATTTAGGGCTCTTATTTCTCTGCTGTTTTTCTGTTTGGTGGATCTATCCAGTGGTGATAGTGGAGTATTAAAATCTCCTACAATTATCACATTGCCCTTCATGTGTTTCTCCAGGCTTGTGAGCAGTTGTCTCACATATTTTGCTGGCTCTACATTAGGTGCATAAATATTGACTAGGGTTAATATTTCTTGGTCTAGTGTTCCCCTGATCAGTACATAATGCCCCTCTTTGCCCCTGATCACTTTATTGAGGTTGAATGGAATTTGGTCTGATATAAGAATGGCTGTCCCTGCTCTTTTTTGTTTTTTTGTTAGCCTGAATAATTAATTACCATTCTTTTATTATAAGCCTATGTTTGTCCTGTTGTTGTAGGTGTGTTTCTTGCAGGCAGCAGAAGTCTGGTATATGTTTTCTTATCCAGTTCTCGAATACGTGTCTCTTAATGGGAGAGTTTAGTCCGTTAACATTTAGGGAGATATTGACAGAGAGGACTGTTGTGCAGTTGTGTTGTTTAGGGTGGTTGTTGTTACAATTGGGGGTTTGGATTGCATAATTCTTCTCTGAGTAGGTCATTTAGGATCTTTTTTTTTTTTGTGCAAATAGTGCAAGGTCATTTTTGTTTGAGAATGTTTTTAGTCTGCCCTCCCATATGAATGAGAATTTTTCTGGATATTGGACCCTAGATTGGAAATTTCTTTCATTAAGGCATTTAAATATGTTGCTCCACTGTCTTCCTGCTTGAATTATTTCAAATGGAAGATCTGGTTTGATTCTTATGTCCCTTCCTTTGTACTTGAGGTTTATTTTTCTCCCTTATTGCTTTAAGGAGGTCATCTTTCTCTTTGTTTTTTGCCATTTGGATTACTATATGTCTTGGTGTTGGTTTATTAGGGTCTATTTTATTAGGGACTATCTTCACTTCCTGGATTTGCACTAAAGTTTCTTGCCAGAGGGTGGGAAAGTTCTCTGCTTTTATTTCTCTATTTGTTTTTCCCCTTTCCCTATTTCCTCCCCTTCCGGTATACCCACAATTCGTAGGTTATTTCTTTTGTCCTTGTTCATTTGATACTGGACTTTTCCTTCCAGTACTTTGCCTTTTATTTCTTTGTTGGTTTCTTGGTCGCTTTTTGTTTGCAGTTTTTCTTCGAGTTCTTCAATGTGCTTCTCCAAATGTGTATTTCTGCTCGTAAGGCTTGTTACATTGTCTTTTAATTCATTCAATCCCTTTTGTATGGAATCTCTCATGTTCTTTAACATTCATTTTTTAATTTGGCTGATTTGTTCATCCATAGACTTTTTTATACTCTGTGGCTAGCATTTCTTTCATTTCCTTTATCAATTCTTGCATTTCCTTCCTCATGGCTGCTTTTAGGGTCCTTCCCATGGATTTGTGCGTTTGGTGGACTTGGAAACTTGGCAGGCTTTGTCTCCGTATCTCCAGATATTAGGGTTCTTCTTGATTTACCCATGTTTCTTTGCATTTATTGGTCTGTCTTGGAGTGCAGTGCCTTCCACATTCAGCCTGATTTGGCCTTTTGTGGTTTGGGGATGTGTCCCCTCCATGAGTGTGGTTCTAGAGGGGTATGTTGGGTGAGGTCGCTGAGGTTTGGCTCCTTGTGTGTTTTCTCGTGGGGCCTGTTCAGTTGTTCTTCCCTTTTGATGTCAGCTATTACAGTTCGTAAGGGTTGGGCCACAGTGGTGGAGGGCGCTCTTGAGTCTAGCTCCTTCGCCACCCCCCCAACTGAGAATCAGCCCTGCCACTTCCTTCAGTGGGCCTCATCAATTCCCTCTGCTTATTCCTGCCAGCCGATGCAGTTCTGCTCCTGGCCACAATGGTGGAGGGTGGTCTTGAGCCTAGGTCCCTGCCATCTCACCCCTCTCTGGGAGTCAGAGAAGCTCCGCCCCTCTGGGTCTCAGGGAAGAAATTCCCTCAATCAGACCCCTGGCAGCTTCCCTCAGCCCCTGGAGTTTGAGGTCCACTCCTGGGCTCAGTGGGGGCAGGTTGCTGTAGCCCACCCATACATAAGTAACAGTTGTCTGTAAGATAAACATAAATGTTCACGTGCTCTTAGGTCACAGTACAAGTTTATTTTTTAAGGTGACATTCTTCCTGTGCTGCCAAGAAAGGCATTCAAAAAATTGAAATGGGTTCCCATTTGACTAAAAGGAAACTTCCAGAGTTTTCAGTGCCTTGATATTCTGCAGATGAAGGAGAATGTCCTCAAATTCCTCATAGCTAGAATCCACCAGTGACCACTATTAATCTTGATTTTTAAGCACAATAGTAGATAAACTGAAAAAATGGTATTGACATAAATTTTTAGATGAACTAGGAAAAGCAACATGTGCTGTTGTTTCCCTTTAAAACATTCTCATGTCACTGTGATATTGTCCAGGACTACCTGTCAGTAGACTGGTGAAATTAAGTGCTGTTCCTAGAGCCAATTCTTTCTAGTCAGTTCATTTCCAGAACTTTCACTAATTAGATAGGTTTCTGGAGCTCTGGAGAATTCTGGTCCCAGACCTAACTAGTAGCCTTGCACATAAGCTCAAACTAAGTCTCTTTAAAAGAAAATAGATCAACATACTATCAAACAAAAGGCTACAAGGGTATATTTTGAAATATACCTGAAGATGTTTAATTCATTCATTCATTTATTCTTTTTTTCAGTGTCTATAAATGAACACAAAAAAGCAGGTTTCATAAAAAATTAGGATTCCAATCATTTTGATGGTTTTTTGGGTCACACCTGGTGGTGCTAAGGAATTACTCTTGCCAAACTCAAGGAATGCTACAGATTAAATTCAGGTTGGCTGTGCATAAGGTAAACACTCTACCTGCTGCACTATCATTCTGACTCAATTTTCAGCCTTTTGATATACCAGTTTGTAATGGAAGTGCATTTTCTTATAGTAGCTATTGGGAACCACCTGCATGTAGCTAGATAATCTTTTACAGGTTTCCATAGGCTCCAATAATCTATTGCCTCAACAACCATGCCTATCTGTAACTGCTATTCTCATTGTTTATACTATGTTAGTTTTTTCAGATCTAAGAAACTCCTTACTCAACTGATTTGCTTATTTATATTACCTGTCTATATTACCCTGTGTGACATTTATGACCACAACTGTTTAAAAGTCTATATCTAAACAATCAAAGGAATGAATATATGTATAACATCCTATCATTTTATTTTGAAATGAATAGAAAATAGGTTAATAAAGATTTTGTGTGGTCATGAGAAAGAACTGCTGAACAGAAGGTAAAAGCAATATTATACTCCTTTCTGATTTATAAAAATCTTTTCTTATCCATAGTATAATATAATGACTTCTACACACCTCTATTCATAGCAGCATAATTTACAATAGCCAGAATCTGGAAATAATCAAGATGCTCTTTAACAGATGAATGGCTGAAAAAACAGTGGTTCATACACACAACGGAATATTATGCAGTTGTCAGGCGAAATGAAGTCATGAATTTTTCCTATACATGGATGGACATGGATACTATTATGTTAAGTGAAGTAAGTCAGAGGGAGAGAGGAAGATACAGATAAGTCTCACTCATCTGTGGGATTTGAGACAAATAAAAGACAGTATAGTAATAATACACAGAGACAATAGAGATGAGGGCTGAAAGGACCGGCCCATGATATGAAGTTCACCACAAAGAGTGATGAGTGCAGTTAGAGAAATACTTCACTAACAACTATCATGACAATGTTAATGAGTGAGAGAAGTTGAATCCTGCCTCGAATAGAGACAGGGTGTGGGAGGAGAAAATGGGATCATTGGTGATGGGAATGTTGCACTGGTGAAGGGGGGTATTCTTTGTATGACTGAAACCCAACAACAAGCAAGTTTGTAATCATGGTGCTTAAATAAAGATATTATTTAAAAAATACAGTTATTATTATGCCAGGGAGATATGTTATAGATCCAGGGAGCATAACACCAGTTGGTTTCTTGGTTTTTGGTCCTTGGTACTTCCCCCAAGACATTTAATGTAGCTTTGCAGAGTCTCTAGCTCTATTGAATATGGCATGTAAGTACATTGTGGTATGTTGTATATGTAAACATTTTAATGGAATTATTATGTTACTGACCCTACCCTAATCAGTGATTGTGCCCTACCCTAGGGTGTGACCTGGCATTCTGCTCCCACCATAGGGTGGTACCTGATTCTGCTCCCACCATTGGGTGGAACCTCATCCCACCATAGGGTGGTACTTGATTCTGGGGCATAAAAGCAAGGTTCTGTGGAAGGCGAGGGGCTTTTTTCCTGAGGCCTATTTTTAGGCCTTTTGGCCTGGCCTCTTCTTGGAATAAAGAGCTGGTTTTTTTGGCAGCCTGACTGCCTGTTAGCTTTCTTCCCACCGCATTCTCCTCAGAACTGCCTGCTGAACAGGGTAACAGATGCGTGGACCGAGTTGGAGGAGAAAAGCCTCATCCTCCATCCCTCCATCAGTCAACCTCATCAGGGGCTGACTTGCAACAGTGGTATTCTTGGTGGTCTCCAGTACTGCAGAGCAGAGCATCACCAAATTATTGGCTTGATCATTGAACCCCAGCTGGCGGTATACTGTGTGCGGCTACTGGACCTCCTGACCTCTACTTGGAATCCCCCTCCACCAAAAGCATTATGACATAAAAGGACATATCTAATCCTCTAATGAGACTCATTTTTAAGAAAATGATGATAGGTAATCCCAGAATAATATTTTCAAAATAATTTCATTATGTGTTTGGTAAGGGTGGAGAAGAGTAATTCAAGGACCTTAACATGGTATCTCCTGACTCTAATTCTAGTCCTCATCAAGGGTTTAACCTTTCTGAAAAAGTAGTTAATATACAGCAGAGGAATGAAGTTATTATAGTGTGTTGACTCCTTACAATGATGAGATTTTATCTCCTCTCAGATCCTCCCTCGCACTGATTTATGAGACAGGTGGTATTAGGAATCACCAAGTTCCTCAACTATTTTCATTTTAGTATTATAAATCTAAAGCACACCAGGATGTTTAGAAATAGCTAGAGAGACTGATAATTTCTGTGAAGTCAGGCTTCAGAAGAGCCACTAGGCATGTAAACATCACTTGGCAAATTTATCTCTTCATTTTGACTGGAATTTGGATTTATAGGGAGAATACTGTTGGAAGGCACATTCAAATCTTTGCAGGTATGGAGGTACCTGAGAAAAAAGCACTGACCTTGATCATAGAAACCTGGGTATTGCAGAAAACCTGGGCACGTTTTCTTTGTGTGATCTTGACTGATTTATGAAAGAAGGAGCATGTCATGAAGTGTCACATTTTTGGTAGGTCAGGTACATGAACCTCTGAGCAGGCATATTGGGATGACTTCCATTCCCTTTCTCCTGTGCTGTGGTAATTGGTCATTATCAAAATTGTTGAAGACAATAGTGACATTTTAAAGTGAAATTTGGCATTTTAAAGCTTCTCCAGGAGACTGTGCTTTTATCACGAGCTAAGATTTTACTTAATCATGTTGGAGCTTCTAGAAAGTTAGCTGCATGGAGGTTATAATTAGATCCAAGGATAATCTGGGAAACAACTCTGACATAATATATTTTCAGGTTCCCTTTTATACATTTACATTTATATTTACCACTAAAGTAATGCTCATGTAGCTAATAGAGCAAAGTCCTTTGATCACCCAGATCTCACAGCTATGTCTCCTTGAACAAATTTTCTCCTTTATATTTTTGGTCCATAGATTTCTTATTCCTGAAGTCAGACTCTAGTTCCTACAGTGACAGAGCAGCTGGTGTATTAAGTAGGTGTATTAATGACAAAAACTGATGTATGTGATATCCCTATGTTCCATTTTCAGATTAAAAATCTAATCATGTACTGTACATCCACAATACACAAACATGTCTAGTGATAGATTTACAAATACCAGATGATTGATGGAGATTAGTATTTGGGGGCTGGATCAGCAGTCATTCCAACAATCAGCCTAAGACTGATGAAGAGGTCAAATTGAGAAAAATTTAGAAGACTATAGTTTTAATGACTTTTAAAAATATCATATTTCACTGGAGCAGTGTTCTGAGTAAGAAATTTTTATTGGAGAAAATTCTAGTTTTTTTTACTTTGCTGGTAAATGCACAATATGCCAGTACTAGAATTTTTTATTAGTGCAAATATTCTTTTACCTGATTTGGAAAATTCTTTGCTAGATTTTGAAGGTTGAATGAGAAGGCAATCATCACAGCATTGACTTTATAATGATGGTAGGTGATGCACCACTAAAGCCCCAGGGCATTACAGTTTTACAAAAAAGAAACCCAATTATGGCAGAAAAATCACTATTACATTTTTAGAGTACTGTGTGTGTGGTGTGTGTGTTTGTGGGGTGTATATATGGTCAGGGTTTGGATAAATAGGATGATTTGAACCACACATTGCGGTGTTCAGAAACTGAGTTAATTTAAAATGAGAAAAATGATCCCTATTAAAAGCTATGTTCTGAATTTTATTTGATACTCAAACTATAAAATTTGACCTTCATTTTCATACTGTATAATGTTAACAGTTATCATTTGATAGGATCATTTAAAAATTAGAACAAAATTTATAGCCGAAGTGCTCTGATTACCTTTAATCAGGAAGTAAAGAATCTCCTTGCAGATGAAGTAGTTATTTAGACCACTAGATAAGGAAAATCAATTTAATTGTTTAATAGTTTTGTTATTGTGTTAGGAATCCCCCTGACTATCACTTTAGTTCTCTCTCTGTCAATAGACATTGCTCAATAAAAGAAAACATAAAAAGCACATGCATGTTATATAAGTAAAAGACCCTCTGGACATAAAATTATTTCTAGATAGAGGCCAAATATTATTGTTGTTTTTGTTCAAATAGATTATTATCTATTTTATGCTCAGTTCATTCTATGCTTTTATCTTCAGTTGAGTGTATTATCTATGATCTGTTAGCTAACATAGACTTTTAAATATGTATTATATGATTAAAAATGTGGTGCAAATTAAATAGGCAACATCATAACCACACACTGGTAATTTTAAAAGCAGACTTTTTGTTAACCATAACCTCCTTCTTAGAAATTCTGGTTTAACTAAAAGTGAGGTTTAGAACTTCAATCTAGTTTTATATTGTTACACACTTAAAAAATATTGTTAGCATGTATAGATATAGATGTTATAGCAATGATAAACTTAGTGTGCTTTTGGCATTTATAGCAATTTTTTCATAATTTTTCATTTTTTTGGCTTTTGTGTCATATATATGACGCTCAGTGCTTACTCTTGGTTCCAAGCCCAGGGATCATTTCTGACTGATATGGGGAGTCATATGGAATACTGGGTTGACTGCATACAATGCAAACTCTCTACTCTTTGTACTATCCCTCCATCCTCTACATAGGTTATTTTTTTTAAGTTATCACTACACTTTTGTAAGTTGAGTGTTTTTATTTTCGTTTTATAGATGAAATCTGCAGGTTGGGTGCTGTATCATTTTATTAATAATAAACCAGCAGTAACTGATAAAAATCTAGTCTCTGAATATGGCCTTCTGAATACAAGAAATGCATTTCTTGTATTCATGTTACATGACTGGTAGTGCTAGTTTTTCTCTGTTGGAACGGTGGTCTTTTGATATCTATCTTTTTCTCTACATGAAGGGAATCCTGAGATTTAGAGTGCTTCTTTCCATTCTCCTTTCCAAAATTATATTTTTCTGTTTGACAGGAGGAGGTAATCCTTATCCATTCTGAAGCTTACTGCTGTCTATTTCTATTATGTTTAAAAGCTTTCCTCTAGCTCTAACCACACTTCTTCAATACTTTCTTATGAGAAAAAGATTCAGGAACTAGGAGAGATTTTAATCAACTATTGAAGATGTGTGAGCCTTTATTTCATCCATAGGAAATAGTATCATAATGCTTTCTGATGTTACCTTCTCGGGTACCATGCACAGGAAAATTTTCTCATTGGTTGGTAGGAAATCTAGGACTTACTCTCTGGCTTTCAATTCTTGTTGCTTAAAAAGTAGAGTTGTTTACCTT
>PVKC010041911.1:0-12058 GCA_004027635.1 Crocidura indochinensis
AATTACCCTAAAGAGTGGATGGGCAGAGAACAGAAATAATCTACACAAGAATAAAATAAACCACAATGAAGTAAAAATTATACAGGAGGCTAATTTTCCTATTTTTAAGTTGAAGTTCTGCTATAATGATATTTACTTGTAGGGGCAGGAGCAATTGCACAGCAGGTAGGTTTTGCCTTGCAAGCGGTTGATAGGGTTCAATCCCCAGCATCTTGTATGGTTGGTTCCCTGAGCCTTCCCAGTGTGATTTCTAAGCACAGTCAGGAATAACCCATGAATGCTACTGAGTGTGGCAGAAAAAACAGCAGCAATAAAATATTTACTTTTAGAAGAGGACTTAAGGAAAACAAAATATATTGAAATAGGAGCACAGGGAAATATCCTATGCTCAAATGTAAAATAAAGATCTGATATTAATTTGCGTAACATTTTGAGAATTGAAATAATTGTTAGATTACTGCCCATTTCCTACATGTACAAGTGGTTGGCATTAATAAAAAAAAGACTGTAATCTAAGGGGATATTATAATTTCAGCCCACAAACAGAAAAATATAGAATAAAACTGAAATGGAAGTTTGAAAAATAAAGATATAGCAAACAGACATTACAGAGAAAATTTATATGCCATCAATAGTAAAATGAGAATTATAGGGATGGGATGTGAGGAGTGGAATCAGTGACAAGTTAATAAGTTTTCTAATCGATGGAGAGATAAATTATTTTTAAAACATCAAGGCTCAAGAACTTGAGACAAATAGCAAATATGTAATATTTGTGTCACTACAGGTTCATAGAGAGAATAAAAAGTGGGAATCTGAAAATAATGTATTAGGAAACAATGATTGGTACCTTCTCAAAAAGTTAAATGAGGTAGAAACACATGATATCCAGACAAAAAAGAGATAGAGCTGCAGAAAATAAAATATAATATGCACAAAGAATGAGGGGTTTCATCTATGACCAATGTTAAATTAGTAGAACATTTAAATATAATGCTTATTTGGATTATCTTATGTATTTCCTTAAACATACTTTTTAAATATAAAGAAACTAATTAAAGTACAATGAAGCAATTTGATGCATACCACATTAAGTGAATAATTTTACAGCAGAGAGATTATCTAATGTGTGCCAGATACTTCACAACTCTATACAAAAACAATCAGCTTTATTTTTTTTTCTTTCTTTTTTTGTTTTTTGGAAGATAGAGAACACACTAAAAGAATGGATCCAGGCAATAGTAGAGTTAGGGCACAAATTAAACAAAACACCGCATGTTTATTTCCTTTAAGCATAACCACATACACCCCTTCAGGACCTAGGTTTTTACCTAAAGAACCCTAGCACTGAAAAGGTGGGTAGTCCCATTAACCCACTACTGTTAAGACCCTAGCATTGTCACATCCTTGAACCCTGTCATTAAACCACTAGTCTAATTGACAAAGGGTCACCTAGTAGATCAAAGACTTCCTGAGTACTATTGGAACACTAGTCCCCAAATATCCTAAAATAAATAATTACAAATAATAATAAATAATATATTAAAAGGGAAAATAAAGCAATACATAAATCAGAGAAGAATTCTAGAAAAAAATGATTCTCATTGAATAAATGAAAATGTTTGTATCTTCTTTAGGAAACAGCAGATCATTCGTTTTTAGAGTTTTTCTATAAAATTTTATCTAGTTTTTATTTAACTTACCTGCATAATTGCTGTGTGGTTTTGGAAAAATATCTTGACTTCTCAGGGCTTTAGTTTTTATAGTGTGAAATTATGTTAAGATTTTAGATCAAGTACATGGCTTTTCAAGTTGGTAATATAAGTCACTAGATTAGTAATGTAAATATTTTCTTAAATATTTCCTCTAGGAATGATAAGAAATTATTGCTTAGTAGGACTTGGTAATATTTCTATAAGTCAGAATATAAGTACAGAAGGATAATTTATTAACTGAAGGTCAAATATGCACTGAAGAACACAAATATTTTATTCTTTAAAACTAACATTTCTAAATAAAGAAATCAGATTTCAAATTTACATTAACTTTTATTTACTCCTAAAATCCTACTGTACTAATAGTAAATAATTATTTTGAAAATATAAATCCAAAAAGTATAGATGTTAGAGAATTTAAAAGTGATCAAGCTTTGGAATCAGAAAAGCAAATGAACCTAGCAGATTTAACAAGAAACAGAGAAAGCAAGTTAAAATAAATTAAACTTAGAAGCAACCTAATCAATTTTCTTACAGGATGCCCAGAATATTCAAAATAAGTCTTTCTATTATACTAGAAATTGAGATTAAAATGTGGCTAAAATCAGCACTATTGTCTGATAATGTTTTTAAATTCAACTCCTGGTCATATCTTTTGTTCTCCAAGTTTCTATTTCATATTTTCTGAGATTTATTTTAGAATACCTCTAAATTAGGAAAATCAGGCATAATTGAATTTTGATGCTAGTCAACAAGAGAGTTAAATGAGAATTAGCACATTGATTTTGATACTCACGTCTTTTTTTTTTCTCATTCAGCGTCCAGAGTTCTGAAGTATAAATATGTACTGAAGAATGTAAGAGGTGTTTCAATAATATATAAAATATCACTTGAAGGTAGGGACTTCAGAATTTTCACAACAATGATTGGGATAGATTTTAGAACTTTAGCTTAAATTTGTCAATTCTCACCCTCATAATGTTTCAGTCTCCATAACATTAATAATATGCAACAGACAGATTAATAAACTGAGCTAAGCTTGATGTTTGAGCCAAGTAAGCAAGAGAATCAGACATAGAATCAAGAAAAAAAATGACCCCAGAAACCTCTAGAATTCTCAAAATGGCCTGGGACAGATTCCTCAGTGCCACACTCTATACTATCTGATAGAAACAGCCTAGCTCTGAAACTAAGCTCAATTAATATGAGCAGATAAAACTTCTCATGTGGGTCATATTATGTGGTTGAAAATTCTGGGATCATTTTCAAATTGAGGTTGAGATAAACTCCCATTTTACATATCCATCCTATCATTGGAATATTCAGCAGCCTCAACACACACGCCACCATCTTCCCAACAGAAAAGTGACTTGGCTCCTCTACAGAGCTCCAAAAGAAAATAATGGTCACTATTACTTCCCAGGCAGTCTATTTTGGACTGATACTCTGGAATTCTCAGAATGTGTGAAGTATGATTTCTCTTTATGTATAAGCCACAGCAATCCAGAAGTACTGGCTTACGCCCTCTCACAGAACTTACACTCTGACAGAACTGGACAAGCTCTGTAATTTAACCTTATCAAACTGCCAAGTCACCAAATCTGTTTCAAATGTTTTAGATCCTAACTATCTCACAATTTGATAATAGTGTCACCAACTTAATATCACAGAAAATCTCATGGAAAGTTACATTGCAATCTACCAGTCTTAGTGAACCTAAAAATAGCACAGATGTGAAACTAGCACCATTCGCATTCACCATTTTAGATACTGTTTCAGCAACAGCATAGAACTATATAACAATTATTTCAAATTGAATCATGTTGATCTATGTGTTGATAATTCATGGATGTTAGACAGGAATAAGGATAAACTCATCAATGTAAAAACCTCCAGGAAATAAAAACGTTTTATACCAAGAATATTGGAAGAGGGTCTAAGAGAGAGATACAGCAGAGAATCGTATTCTTCTTTTTTATTTTATTTTTTTGTTTTTTTGGGTCACGCCCAGCAATGCTCAGGGGTTCCTCCTGGCTCTATGCTCAGAAATAGCCCCTGGCAGGCTTAGGGGACCATATGGGATGCTGGGATTCAAACCACCGTCCTTCTGCGTCAAAGACAAACGCCTTACCTCCATGCTATTTATCCGGTCCCAGAGAATGATATTATTAATTGTTGGTTGGAGAAGTGCTGTTGCAGAGGATAGTAAGCCCACGTTCTTGGGTGAAATTAAAATTGATGAGACAGGGAAATTATAGTCATAGTTGATGAAGTCATCTGCAAGTGACAGGCATCTTAAACAAACCTAAACATCTTTAGAAAAGCACTAGTTCTATTGAGCAATAACTAAAAAGTCTCTGAATACAACTAATATCCAGATTGTACAATAAATGTCATTAAATTCAGCCCCTCTCTACCTTTTTGTCTCCTTTCTGCTGTGCTGGATTCATTCTCAGGATATAAACTCTAAGAAGTGTCTGTTAAATCATTCAATACATAGTATAAATTCTATCTTCCAAATGCCCTCTCCTTATTCTCCATAGCATTCTCTATCAAAAAGACATGTATTCCATATTTTTCTAAACTTGCACTTTTCATTTATTATATAATTTTTCATTTACTTTTATATTTAGAACCGTATTCTTGCAATATTCATCCTAGAATTTACTTATTTTTAAATTGTAATTTGGTGATAAAATTATGATAGTATGGATGTTTATGGTTTTGATGTTGAAGAAGTTTGCCCCTTCACTATCAGCAAAGTGTCCAAAACCCTCACCTATTATCATTGTGTTACCTCTGTTTTGCTTCTTTTGGACTCTGAGTAATGTTTATTTACCCATTCAGAAAGCAAAAGTCAATGGAAAAATTCTCAAAATATTTCTAACTTAATGCACTCTTATCTCTTAATATTCTTAAAAATGTTAAATGTAATTTGTATTTACTAATTTTACTCTGTTTTAATCAGCTTCTCTCACATAACCTCTTACTATTCAATCGAAGCTTCCATCATGCTAGTAAAATAGCTTTTTTGGAATTTAGTGTGACCTGCTATTCATATTCCTTGGTGAAAAGTTCTGATTTTGTACTGTTGTTTTCTTTGGACCACACACAATGGTGTGTGCTTTCACTTACTTCTGTGCTCAGGGCTCCTTGCAGGGCTTCAGAGATTTTTGCAGGGTTCAAGAGATCATATATGTGAGGGATCAAATTTGAGGTGACCAATAAAGGCAAATAAATATCTTTTTTTTTTTTTTTTTTGGTTTTTGGGCCACACCCAGTGACGCTCAGGGGTTACTCCTGGCTATGCGCTCAGAAGTCGCTCCTGGCAGGCACGGGGAACCATATGGGAACCGGGGGATCGAACTGTGGTCTGTCCTAGGCAAGGCAGCAGGCACCTTACCTCCTGCGCCACCTCCCGGCTCCCACAAATAAATATCTTATCTACTTTTATCTAGCCTTATAGCATTTTCTGTTTAAGGAAACCCATAGATTTTAGTTAATCTATTTTTAATATTTATTTATTATCAACTTTATATAAAATCTTTTTATATTTGATTCACCTATTTCTGACAATAATTTAATTTCTAAAGACAAATGTGGAAAATATGATCATTCAAGGTTTTATTTTATATTTTATTTCTAATCAGTCTCTACTGAGCCTTATATCTATATATACTGTTCCTTGTTTTCTTTCCTCACTTTAAAAATGATTTTTAAAAGTTTTTGTATGTTTTTACGCCACACCTGGTGTTGCTCAAGGTTACTTTACTGTGCACTCAGAGTTCACTCCTGATGCTAGTATTACCAGTAATAGAATATGGATCTGCCATGTCCAACACAAAGACCTTATCCACTGTGCTATTGCTCTGGCTCTCTATTTAAACTTTTTGTACCAATTAATTTTATAAATTTATAACACTTTAAAAATTTTAGAGCTTTCCTTCCAATTCATTCTCAATAATACTGTTGAAGTTTAAATTAAAGAAAATCAATATCAATGTCTTCTTCCTATTTAAACATAATTTTAAAGGGCCAGATAAAATTTAAGTGGAAAAAAAGTTTTAGGAGGTTAGGCAAATGCCATTCATGCTATTTCCCAGGTTTGCACTGCATGTGGCCTTTACAAAATGTTAGGAATGATCTCTGAGTAATAAGTCCTAAGTAAGTCCTAAGCTCCACAGAGTATAAACTCAAAATATAAACAAGCAAAAATAATTGACAAGTTAAGTATTCATTATTGTAGACCATAATTTCTAAACTTCTAAATAAAGGATATGATTTATTTCATCATAGATTTTTTTTACTGTTACTGAAATAAAGTAATACAATCCAGAGTTAAGTCCATTTTAAAAACTTTTAAATAATGTCATTAATATATGTTATATATGTATACAAGGAAAGAACTTTCCCAATAATGTATATATGTATACATATATGTACATATGTATAAGTACAAATTATGTGTACTTATATGCTATATATAATGTATATAAATAAATAAATAATAAAATACATAAACATTTATAATGTTTGAGAAAAATAATATAGAGATAAATGTCAATTTGTGCAAGATTGGTCATTTAGAGGCCTACTTGACAGTAAAGGAGTTATCTCCTTCAAAGTTCCATAGAAATTCACAAGATAAAGTGCCTTAAATAACCAAACTTGATTAATTATAAGTCCTGATTGCAATTATATAATTTATCATGTGAGGCAAGTTCTTAGTACTTACATAAATTTAAACACACAGGTTACAAGAGGCCTAGAACCAATATTCCACAAAATCATATTCTTATTATGTCTCAACTTCTCAACATCAAAGAAAGAAAAAACTTTCCTAATAATATAGCATTAAAGAGTCATAGCCCTTCAAAGGGTCAGTTTCCCTCTGGTATAATTTAATATCTGATCTTCCAGATGGCATGCCTCTGCCTACAATGAAATTGCAAACATGGGACTGGGACAGGATTGGTTGATTTTCTATTGCTCTGCCTGAATTAGTGTTCTCAATAAAATCTGCTCCATCAAACGTGGTGCATACTGCTTGGGCAGCTTACATCTCTGCTTAATAGCCATGTCATAACACTTCTGTATTCCCAGTACTGTTCTAATGTTTCCAGTTGTGCTACCTTTGAAATTCACTTAATATATTTGGACTTCAATTTCCTTACCAAAGTGAAATAAAAATAGAATGTTTTGTGATAAAAAATATATAGCACATATTGAAGTACCAAGTTTGTTACTTTGTACAAAATTCAATTCAAAATGATTCATGAATTAGAATTGAATAAAATTCAATTCTACAAAATAGTTCATGTCATCAATAAAAAAATCTATTTTATCCATGGAAATTAACTGACTTCTTAAAAAGAAAAGGTCAAGTAATGCAAAACTAATTAAAAGCAAAGAACATTGACTATCAAGTTACTTTAGTGTCATTATCTAAGTATAATTTTTTAAAGGAATGCCACAAGAAACTTAATAATGGGCATGTTTGAATACAGACTAGAGGGCTATTAATAGAATTTATTATTCCTTATGCAAAACTCTTGTCTTTTCTAATCACCTTCCATATATAACATTATAAAATTACCTTCTGCCCTGTTAAATAATCACCCTTTAACCAAAAATTAAATTTTTTCCTAATGAGGCTATTGTATTATCTGTGCAAAGTGTTATAAGATTATATAAATAAAATTATATGCATTATAAAATTATACATATCAGGAGCCAGAGAGATCGCACAGTGGTAGGGCAATTACCTTGCATGCAGTTGACTGGGAGGGACCTGGTTCAGTCCCCAGCATCGCATATGGTCCCCCAGCCTGCCAGGGGTGATTTCTGAGCTCAGAGCCAGGAGCAACCCCTGAGAGTTGCTGGGTGTGGTCCAGAAACCAATCAATCAATCAATCAATCAATGAAATTTTTAAAAGAATTATACATATTACTAAAAATAGTTTCTTACTAAATTAATTTATAAGATCAATGTAATACCAATAAAAACTCGGAAAGTTATTTTGTGGATATTTACAGATGTTAATTTTATAAAAAATAATTAGAAAAGTAAAAAGTACACATATTAAAGTAGAACAAAGATTAAAAATTGACACTACCTGATTTAAGAATAATTATAAAGTCAGGATTCAAGGCAATGAGAGTACATAGAAACACATAGATATGTGGGACAGAATAGAGAACCCCAAAACAGATACTATAGCGTCAACTGACCTTTGACAAAGAGACATAGTCAATATTATAGAACAAGAACAGTCATTTAAGCAAATAGTATTGACATAAGATCAGAGACATGAGATGTAAAAGAAATAATCAACAATAAATTAAATTTAACTGAAATTAAAATTTTTGCCTTGTAAAAGATAATGTCATGTGAATAAATAAAGCCATGCATTTGGAAAAATCTTTACAAAAGACATATCTGATAAAGAATTATAATCCAAATACTTTTAAAAAAAGATTATGACTATTAACACACAATAAAAATTGTTCAGTTTGTGAAATAGTCTAAATAGATGCCTCAAAAATAAGATGTACAGATGACCAAAGAATAAAATTAAAATATACCCATCTCATATATTATCTAAAAAAAAGTTCAAACAATAATGAGATAATACTATATAACCAATATATATGTTCCAAGGTAAAGAAATATGATCACACTGAACATGGGAAGACTGTGGACCAAGAGGAACTCTAATTTATTTTTGGTGAGAATGCAACATGAGATATCTGCTCAGAAATAATAATTATCCTAATACATAGTCTTCAAGGACTAATACATAGTCTTCAAGCAACTCTCAGGGGTTGCTCCTGGCTCTGAGCTCAGAAATCACCCTTGGCAGGCTGGGGGACCATATGCGATTATTATTATAAATTTATAATTTAGTACTTATTATCCTTGATATTTAATCAAAGGAGCTTAAAACTGTGCTCACACAAAAACCTGAACATGTATGTCCAAATAAGCCAATCTGAATAACTTTCATACTACTTGATTCAAACTACATGACAAGATGGAATTGGCCAACTATAGAAAAAATAATACCAGTGGCTTAACTTAGTTGTTAATATACATACAATTTTATGTTATATAAGCTCATTTTTAGCACAAAATAATTCCCATTGTCAGGTTATACCACAGTTAAACATATGTCTATTGAAGAACAAGCATAATAACTGCTTCTAAATTTTTGAATTTATAATTGAAGCTGCTATAGCATCCATGTTCTTGCCTACAGAGCAGCATCTACCATGGCAGTGATATCACAGGGGAGTGTTGGGTAGGGATAGAGAGACTATATAGTGGGAAGAGATTTGTCAGAGGGGATACAGGCAATGTTGGATGAAAATTGGCACTAGGAGGGTATGGTATTGGAATGTTGCATGCATTAAACACCATCACTTATAGTATTTCAAACTGTAAGTCCTGACAAATAATAAAAGTTTAATGTAGAAAAATAAAAACCAAAGATTTTAGAATGTGATTTTTTTTTTAGTTATCCCAAGTAGAATTAGATTTTACATTAAGAGAATAGTGGAGCATAACTAGAAGCTAAAGGACCAGATACTGGAATAAAAACCATCATAATATAGACCATATCTAGTTTCACAAGCATTCCTTGGATTCCTGTCTTATAGTCTCTCTGAGTTCCTACCACAGCAACTCACTCTTTAGCTACTGGCAGTTTTGTGAGAGACTTGTGTGAAGTGAGGGAGAGATGGCAACCTCGAGAAATGTGTTTACAACTTCCCTCTCTGCACACCTCATTCTCCCACAAAAGTGCATGGGGAAGGTGAGGATGGATAAGAGTAAGCTATGAATACCTACATGAGCATGGTATGTCTTAATCTCATCAACTTTATCAGAGTTTTTCTGGTTCCACATTCCTATTTGTTATGGGAAATGATTCCTACAAACTTTTTTCTCAGGGAGCTGGAACAAGGAAATTCAATATCGAATCTTATCCAAGCTTTAAAAGTCCATTAATTGCTCTCACAGAAAAGAATTCCAGAAGGAGACAAATAGTGATGATGTAATATAAGTTCATTAAATAAACATGAGAGAAAATAGAGTTTCATGTTCAAGAGAGAATGGGACTTCTCCAGGGCAGGAAATTCCAAGTACACATTCAAAGAAGCGCTGCAGTGAATTTTGCAGAAAGATAATATGTGCCATAAAGGAAGAACATGACTAAGAAAAAGCTACTGGAAAATTTCCCAGAATCGGGAAATGTACCCTATAATAAGAAAAAAATATATCACAAGGTGAGTAAACACATTCCATTTTCTTTGCCAACTTAGTTTAGTTACTGTCTAAACTGCCCTCCAAAGTCTGTTGTCAAGTTTGTCAAGGGGTAATTGGAGTTGATCCTCTTCTATATTCTTAGCAAGGTTTATATTCTAGCCCGGTAGCCTCTCCTCCCAGGAGATCTAGCTAGCCAGGCTCTCAAACTAGAATTCTTTATCTAAAAGATTTTCTGAATTGACATCCTGAGATTGGACCCATGGCTTAAAATATTTCTGTTTTTTTTCCCCCACAAATTTAGTCAAAGGGGTACTTCCTGCAAGGCATGAGAGTTATTCTCTTATGATACTTGGAATACCACTCAATGCTGAGTGTTGAGCCAGGGAGTTCCATGTAGAAAACTTGATTGTTCTGAACTTCTCCCTAATGTTCTTCTCCATTTTTAATTTCAAGAGTTATACAAAATGATATAATATATAAACTTTATTCCAAATTTTCTCTTCACTAACAGCCTTACCACACAGGAAGTGACAGTCATCTCTCAACAACTTAAAAAAGTAAGAGCTTTCTTCTCAAGTGGAGTCTACCAAAAATATAGAATTTCCATTCATTGTAAACCAGTTTACTGCTAATCTCATTCTAATATATAAAACCTACATTCTCTGTGAGCATGAGGCTTATCTTTCTTTTCCTCCGTACTATTCATTAAGCTGCCGCTCTGTATCATATCACATCCCACATTAACTTAAATTTTTCCCTTCAATTTCCTTGAGAGTCTCACTGAAGTTCTCCTTTGATGATTTTTATTCCTTTATTTTGATTTTGGATTTTAAACTAATCTCTGCTTCTGCGGCAGACACTCATATAAAGAATTGCCTTATATAAGTTTTAGATCTGTTTTCTGAATTAGCCTAATCTATTGAAGAAGGAAAACAAAACAGCTATATCTCTTCAATAAGTTATATCCTGGATGGTTTTTTTTCTGCCTATTAATTATGAAAAATGTTAAGGGTCTAGAGCTGTTAAAGGGTAGACATGGTGACATTTGTCTTTACTGTGTGTATGTGTGTGTTTTAATTACAATAAATACAGACTAGTCCAGGAAGATATTAAAATTCTGCAGGGTCTGGGAAGGGTTCCTCATCCCTGTTTAAATATGATCATTCTTAAATTTTGCTGCTGATGACTATCTTATTAGAAAGGTAATATGTTTACCAGTCACCTATTTTGAAGAAAAAATATCACATCATCTCTGAAAGTGCACACTGAAAAATTCAGAAAATGTACTGTGAATAAAATTATCTTTAAAAGAATCTATCAATACCTAAATAAATAATAGTTATTTGTGAGCTGCTACCAAGAAATTCATGACCTTCTCAAAATTGGATTTTTATTAAGAATATCCTTTGAATAGTTATTAATTTTCTCCAGAATTCCCACATGTAGCATATTTTTATTTTGTTTTTCTTGAAGATATTATTTATAGGAAATAATTTATCTTTAGAAATTCAGGATGAAATAAGATAAGCTTTCTCATAGGTCACTTTCATATGTACACTAGAAATCTAATAAACAGATGATTTAATTAGATTAAAAGTTAAAAGGAAACAATATTAAGTCAGTAATTGAGCATAGATATGTAAACATCTTTAAAAAATCCAGAAACCCAACATTTTAAAGGTGGTTCAACTATATTAAAATAAGTTTATACTTTTAGACAAAGTAATTAAAATATTTCCCTTTATTAAACATGAATTTTTACATAATTATCCATTTTGATAGTCTATTATTATCTACTACATGGCAAAATTTCTTATGCAATTTTAAGGAAAAAATAACTATACTTGGTGCAAAAAGTTGCTAGCATGTGACAATTGCTTAATGAACAAGTTTTCTTACCTTAATATGACCCAAATTTACACACTTAATGCAATTCATTAATATTTATTTGATCAATATATATGCAAAGAAGTGTACCTTGTGAATTTTCCAGTTAAAGGCTTAAACCACTATATATTGACCAGGTCTTTTGTTTGTTTGTTTGGTTTGGTTTGGTTTTGAGTTTGGGGGCCACACT
>PVKC010041912.1:0-12061 GCA_004027635.1 Crocidura indochinensis
CAGGAGAGATGAAGTCATGAAATTTTTCTATACATGGATGTACATGGAATCTATCATGCTGAGTGAAATAAGTCAGAGGGAGAGAGAGACACAGAATAGTCTCACTTATCTATGGGTTTTAAGAAAAATAAGTCATTTTTGCAACAATCATGAGACAATGAGAGGAGGGCTGAAATTTCCAGCTCACTCCATGAAGCTCACCACAAAGAGTGGTGAGTGCAGTCATAGAAATAACTACACTGAGAACTACTATAACCATGTGAATGAATGAGGGAACTGGAAAGCCTGTCTAGAGTACAGGTGGGAGTGGGATGGGATGGAGGGAGATTTGGGACATTGGTAGTGGGAATGTTCCACTGGTGAAGGGGGTGTTCTTTACATGACTTAAACTTAATCACAATCATATTTGTAATCAAGATGCTTAAATCATAAAAAAAAATTGTGGGTCACATAAAAAAAGGGAGAATGCACTCAGACTTACTTCCTAGTAGGAATGCATCAGTTAAAGCAAATAAGAAGGAGGAGGAAGCCAGTAGTTGAACACTAAGTTGCTAGTGTAAGCCCCACTATCAAACAACGAGTAGAAGAGAACCTAGGATCAGACTTCTTCATAAATTGCCAAAGATATATTGCTTGTCCATGCATCTAGAGCACTCTCTGGACTCCTTAACAAAAGTGGCCCTGCAGAATAAAAGTGGCTCGAATCAGGGCTCTTAAAACAAGATGGATACTGTGTATGGTCCAAGGGGAATAGATTTGTTATCATCCTAGGGACATTGCAGCAGGTGAAATCCAATTTATAAGAGTGGAAAGATCTGCTGATTAAATCTGCTTGATTTCCTGCATACAAGGTATGCACCCTGTTCATGGTACTATCTAGCCCCAGAAAGATTAGGTTTTAGGTGTTAGAAAATTATTTGTTCGGCTAAATAAGAATTAATTTCTAAAACATTGTCTTATAAATTCAAAAAAATTGGTGAAAAAGTAAGAGTTGGAGTTAAAATGTTATTTTGGAAGACACCTGTATCATTATAGGCTGAAAATAGTGGCTAAGATGTATGTCTTGTTCTATAAAATTATAAGGATGGATAGAAATCAGTAGTAATAAGTACAATAAACCCAAACATTTCAAAAGTGTCTTATGGTTTATGTGCTTCAATGAAGACATTTAAGTATTGCTATGATATTTTATTTAATTTTTATCAGAGTAGACAAATGCAATCTTTTTTCATAACAGCTTGACTCTAAATTTGTTTCTTGATGGCTATTTTGTAACTATAATTTCCAAATTTTCAAAAAAAATTGAGAATTATGCTTATTACTAATAAAAATAATGTTACATATGCAAAATATTTATATATGTTTTTATAATTAATACAAATCAAATATTTGGCTTAGTACCTTTATCCTCTGGACAATTTTAATAACTTGTGTTTCAGTTATCTATTTATAGTTGATATTATAATATATAATTCAATGAATTATCATAAAATAAGCTGAGCACAGCCTGCAAAGTGCACATTTAGTTCATTAGAAACAAAATTACAAATATTAATTTATTAAAAATTATTCATAGATTTTGGGTGTCATGTGAAATTTAATCATATGTACACAATAAGAGTCACTATTAAGGCTTTGAAGCACATTTTTTAAAGAGAGAAGTTAGTTTAAAAGTCAATGATCCTACAGAGACTGAGCAGAACCTTTGGAACCATAATATCCTAGGGACTGAGCAAAAACAGGGAGTACAAGATACAGAAGACTGAACACAACAACACAGATGGAACAGAACCTCTAGAACTGTAAAGACTCTATCCTAGACCTTGTCCTATGACCTGTGCAATTACCAAGATTGCTAGCTACAGTGGCCAGATTCCTGGCACCACAAAAAAAAATTAGGGATATGGTAATGAGTATATATGGAGCCAGTGGTTATTCCCATGAAAGTATGCTTCAAGAGGGGAGAAACCCTGAATGTCTTAGGCCACGGGAATTCCCTTTATTCCCCAATACTTACTGTGCCTATGCAAAAAAAAAAAGTGGGGGTAACACCAAACCCTACCAGTCCAGCACTCCTTTTTCTTGTTTTGTTTTGTCTGTTTTTAATATCATTTTCCTTTGCTTTTTCCTTCCACTTTTTTCTTTCTTTTTCACTCATGTGGAATATTATTTGGTGATTGGTTTTTTTTGCTGGGTGCATTTTTCTTTTTTTTTTCTCTCTTTTTTTCTTTTTTTGTAGTTGCTACCAAATTTTTCTTCTCTTTTCCTTATCACTTTTATCTCCAACAGAATCACATGACTTCAATCATACAACCTCATAAGATGAGGAGGGAAAATTATGATACCAGGACAAGTCATATGAACATGTAGTGAAAATAAAAAATTATCATACTTGAACACCAAACCCAAAGTTAATGACAACAGAATAGATAACCAATCTACAACAATCTGTAAAGTAGAGACCAGTTACACTAGTATTCTGGGGGGTAAAGGAAGGATATATTGGATACATGCTGGGAACAAGGGTTGAGGGAGGACAATACTGGTGGTGGTAATGCTCTTCATTCATTGTCACTATGTACCATAAATAATCCTGTGAAAGACTTGTAATACACTTCAATCACAATAAAAATTTATTTAAAAAAAGCCAATGATGCAACAATTTCCAAAAGTGACTTGTAGAGGCTTTCCATGTTCTGCCACTTTGTCGAAGATTAATTGATCATATACTTTTGGATCTGACTCATAATATTTATTTGACATTTATCATTTATCTGATGTATTATCATTTATTTGACAGTTTGTATTTAATCAAGTGACTTGCAGTTTTAATGACTACTTCTTTATAGTAGTTTAAGGTTGGGGAAAGTGATTCCACCCATTTACTTTTTACCTAGGATTGCTTTAGCTAGTATTATTATTCCATATAAATTTAAGGATTATTTCATCTTCTTTTTAAAAATTTCGTGGGTATTCGTATAGAGAATCAAAAGGCATATGAAAAAATGCTCCACATCACTAATCATCAAAGAGATGCAAATCAAAACAACAATGAGTTATCATGTCATACCACAGAGACTAGCACATCACAATGAACAACCAGTGCCGGGTGGATGTGGGGAGAAAGGGACTCTCATTCACTGCAAGTGGGGATGTAGCCTGGGACAGCCTTTCCCCTGTTCATTGCAGAACATTTACAATAGCCAGAAACTGGAAACAATCCAATTGGCCAAGAACAGATGAATGGCTAAAGAAGCTGGTGAATCTTCACAATGGAATACTATGCAGCTCTTAGGAAGAATAAATCATGAAATTTGCTTATGCATGATGGTTATGAAAGTATTATGCTGAGTAAAATGAGTCAGAGGATAATGATAGACAGAATAATCTAACCCTTTTCTGAGATATAATAAAGTAAAATATAGCATCATAATAATATCCAAAGACATTAGAGAATGATCAGGAGGACTAATACATGGTAGAAAGCTTGCCACAAATAGTGTAGCAGTACAGTTTGTGCAAATAATGGACCGCTATGACAGTGATAACTGGAACTGATCACTCAGGACAATAACTGGGTATTGGAGTGGGATACAATGATTTGAATGGTATACTTTTATTAACAATAGTGCAAACCACTATGTCTAAAAAAAGAAAAATTAGCAAGAGAGAGATAGAGAGAATGTTAGAGATAGAGAATAAATATGAAAGATCGAGATAGAGAGAGGAGCAAAATGCCTGTCCCAAAGGCATCCAGGGGGGAGGATGGGAGGGAGCCAAGGGATATTGATGGTGGAAAACATTCATAGATGAATGGTAGTGTACATTGTAAGATTGAAACTCAACTGTGAACAACTTTTTAATCATTTATTTAAAAAATAAAAAACAGAACAAATTAATTTTATTTACCTGCATGAACAAATTTAAAGAAATGGCAATAAGAATAATCAGAAAATAAAGTCAATATGTGATGATTAATTGCTAAGTGATTTTAACCCAAATTTAAAAGATGTTAATTTATTATTGAAAATGTAAATCCCTTAATATGCTAGAAGTAAGCATGGGGCTGGAGCAGTGACACAAGAGGTAAGGCATCTGCCTTGCCCGCACTAGCCTAGGAAGGACCATGATTTGATTCCCCCAGCTTCCTATATGGTCCCCCAAGCCAGGAGTGATTTCTGAGTGCATAGCCAGAAGTAACCCCTGAGCATCACCAGAAGTGGTCCAAAAACCAAAAATAAAGTAAACATACCTTTATTTTTTAATTGACTTGGAATAATTTGTGACTATACAAAAATATCTGTATGTATTGGAATATGTCCAGTCTAGTCATATCTAATTTTCCTGTGGCAAGAGCTCTGAATTTACTTGTGTTTCCTTTTCATTCTTTCAAATGGAGAAAAAATTATTTTCCCAGGAAAATTCTATGTTCCCTGAGCTATTTATCAAGAAGACTTTACGAAGACAAACTTAGTTATACTTTAAGCATTCTATGGCTTTCATCTATCATTGAACAGAATTACTAATTTCCATGATGATTTTACAAAGCTGCAGAATTTATTTAAATTTATGCACCATAATATTTAATATATGCTTATTTGAAAAAAACTACTTTTTAAAATGTCTGATGGAAGATTGAACCAGTTCAACTACTGTAATATCCTTTGAATTTGTATGTGTGTGTGTGTGTGTGTGTTAGTATCTATGAACTTTTTTCTAGTTAAAATGAAAGCAAGGGAAGAGGTATGTAATTTATTTGACAAATCATATGGCTTGCATATAAGACCCTGTGTTTCATTATTCCACCTTCCCACAATTGTTAGGACTCCTACAACAATTAAAATATATTAAATTAAGAATTCAAAAAGTTTCAAAAATTATTTTTACCTATGTAGGAATATAAAGTTAGCTTCATTTTTATAATTTCCATACATACCAGTGAAAGTTTTCTGGAACTTGGAATTGATCTCTTACTTAACTTCAATTTCATCTATTCATTCTTGTTTGATTTTGTTAATCCTTTCACAGTGAATGTTAAACAAAAGATTACTGCAGGCATCTTTTCCCCATATTCCTTTTTGTTATTTCTTATAACTTACACTTACTGAGATTTAGACTGTTCTTTGCATCTACATCTTAGTTTGTTCTTTTCTATCTTTCTCCATTTGAAATTTGCAAATTTGTATTCATAGCTGATCAAGCCAGTTCTCTTCTCAGAAACTTTGCTTTATTAACTCCACGATGGTCAATTTTTATTTGTTTGTCAGATGTTCAAAACTTTGAGATGTAATTTTAATTTTCTTGTCTATGTTGTCTTCCATTCATTTACAAATTCCATGTTTGTAGTTTAGCTCATATTCTCAAATTTATGATTCCAATTGGGACAAGGTATTCTATCTTTTACTACTTGTAGCAATTCTACTATACTATTTGCCTTTCCCTCTGGGGACCCTAGCATTAATGCATCTTATCATCACAGATTAATCTGAAATAAAACTAGTTTGAAAGTGATATTTTTAATTTCTAGAAAAACATTTTAGGGAGTGCTGAGATATTAGAAGTGGCAAGATGCTTGTCTTGCATATCAGTAACTATTGTTAAATCTTTAGCACTTTATATGGTACTACTGGAGTACAAGGAATTATCCCTGAATGCAGAGCTAGGAGTAAGCACTGAACACCACAGAATGCAACTAAATTACAACAGCAACAACAACAACAATATAAACACAAACACACAACCCTTTAGCTTCTTTTGTTATTCATCTACCAGAGGAGTCTTATTGCTAGAGAAGAATGATGGTATTCAAGTAATAACAAAAGTTTTAAATAGGCCTTTAGTCATACAAATATAAACTAAATTCTGTTTTTGAATATAGAATGTATATATTGTTCAGTTTGCTATTAAAAGAAACGTTGTCTATTATATACTTAGTTGTGAGGTCAGAGAAGTTTTAGATATATGTATGATTAAGATATAGCAATTTTCAAGATATGAAAGCCTACATTCTGAATTTGTGCTTATTATAAAGAATATTCTTATTGAGAAAGAAAATATTCCCCTAAAGTTTGTCACAGTATAGAAGGAATAAAATCAGTGTCCTTTGATCTTTAATGGAGTGTGGCATTTGCTTTTTTGCAGCTTTGACTGAAACTATCTTACATTTTTTATTTTACACTTATATAATAACTGAATCACTTACTCATTATAATGTATGTTACAAATCCTCTAATAAAGTACACAGAGAAACTACAGATGCTATGACACTTTCTTGCACATGACCAATCTGGTTTGATCCTTGGCATCCCATAAGGTCCCAATAACCTTCCTGAAGAGATTCCTGAATACATGGCTAGGAGTAAACCTTGTTGAATATGAACCAAGAAGTAAACAAAATAAAGTTCTTACTTTTGGGGTTTCAAGTAGAGTTATGTTTATTGGGAAACTAATGAATTAAAGATTTAGGGACTGTCATTTACAAGAGACAGCTTCTCATGACTTTAATTAATGTTATAATTTTTGATTAATGTTAATTAGCATTATTAATTCTCATTTTCTTGAGACTTTTTCTAAGTGGACTTAATATGGTCTGACTATCATATTTTTTAAAAAATTGAAAAATAAGATAATTTTAACATAACCTGTTAAAAATGTGTTCTAGTGGGCTAGTTAAACTATACATGAGTAATGCTCTTGTTCAAAACATACCCACCAAGGTTAAATGCCAGACACCACATCAAATTCCTCAATTTCCTTAGTGCAAAACCAGCAGTAAGCCCTGAGGACTAGCGGGTATGCCTCCAAATTAAAATTTTTTTGGTCATTATTTTTGTTATGACATTACTATTTAAGCATCATGATTTACATAGTAGTCCACAGAACAAGTGTTTTAGACATTTGCAACATATATCCCAATACTCCACTTATGTAACTTTCCCTACCCCGCTGTTCCCAATTTCCTACCTCCTTTCAAGCCTGAATCCGTAGCAGGTACAACATAAATTTCTTTACATAGATTATTAAAATATATATCATAGAATGATGTTATTAAAGTCATTAAGATTATATTGAGATGTCAAGTGTTGAGTCTTCTTTGTTATTATTTCATTCACTGAAGGTGAGTTTATTGAAGGTCTACACACTTGTTCCATCTAATTTTCTCTTTTCTATTTCTTTCAACTTTAGAAAGTTTAGCTGAGCCTACGTGGAATAATTCTAAGGCAAGTCATTGTGAGTTCAGTTATCTATTTCACATTTTTTTCATTCTTTAGGTTTGCTCTTAGTGCTCAGATTTTACTTCTGGTTCTAGGCCCAAGTATCACTACTAGAAGAGTGGAGGGTAGAGTAGTAAGGATTGAAACTAGGAAAATTTCCAGGAAATTTTATTTTTTTTCCAGGAAATTTTCTTTTTTTTCCAGGAAATTTTCTTAGCAATAGTATTATCTCTCTGACCCCCTCTTTTAGTGATACCTATATTTCATAAGTTTTAATCTTATATAGCTTTAGAAATATTGAAAGGCAAGGTAACTGTCCTTAAAGGTAAGGACAGTTTATCTTCATTTCATCCTTTTTATAATGCTCTCAAATAGAAATAGTTATGGAGCAGAGGAGAGAGTATAAAGGTAAAGGCATTTAGTTTTCATGTTGTGGACTCTAGTTTTTATTCATAATGCAAGATGGTATTCAAGTACATTTGAAGAATTGCTAAAGCAGAGAGTAGAAAATAATTATTTTTAACAATATAGGTAGAGCCTATAAAAAACAAAGAAAATAATAAAAAATAGTCATTCTTATTCTGTCTTTTTTACAAAAGTTTCATGTTTAAGTTTTCCAATAATATGAAGTATACCTTAAAGGACAAGCCCTCTAAGGAATTTTAATGTTTAGTCTAGCAGCCACTAGCCTATAAATCACCTCTATTTGCTTTCTTTTCCTTTCTTCCTTTAACATTTGTTAGGTGTGTTGTGCAGAAATTTTGACTGGTTTGAAAGCATGAGCCTGCCATCACCTAACTTGCTGATTTATTGCTAATAACTTTCATTAGATATCTTCATTGTGTATATCATTGGTCACAATGAGAATGTACACATTCATAGTTACAATTTGACTTAGCCAGGCAGGAATAAAATTTATTCCAAGGAAACCTTGAGTCAAGAACGTTTTAGGAAAATCCCTCATTGGTAATGCTTATTTTGATCTGAGATTTTCCTCTCAATTTTTCAATCTGATATTGGCTACATCTCATTGGTTTTCCAATAGGGCATATAAACATCTATAAATAAGTGGATGGTGTGTGCACACATGTGCGTGTGTGCGTGTGTGTGTGTGTGTGTGTGTGTGTCCAATTTAGTGACTTTATGTTGGGGGAAATTATCTTGAGATAAATTCTCAAGATAAATCTTGAGGTGCATTCTAAATATTTTTCTTCTTTTCTATATGGCTGCATTTCCCTCTGGACATGAGGCAATTCTACATTTCTTTTGTAGGATGAGAAATAGTTATAGATTATTACCCAGATTCAATGAAATTCATCTTTATGCCACAGTGTCCAATTTTTGAAAGAGACATTGTGACCTAAAAGATACTTAATCACCTTATCACAGTTATGAAGGTTAAAATCAGATTAATTTCATTTATTTATTTATTTATTTATTTATTTATTTATTTATTTGTGGTTTGGGGTCACACCCGGCAGTGCTCAGGGGTTACTCCTGGCTCCATGCTCAGAAATTGCTCCTGACAGGCACGGGGGACCATATGGGGCACCAGGATTCGAACCGATGACCTTTTTTTTATTTATTTATTTTTTGTTTTTTCAGGCCACACCTGTTTGATGCTCAGGGGTTACTCTTGGCTAAGAGCTCAGAAATTGCCCCTGGCTTGGGGGAACCATATGGGATGCCGGGGGAACAAACCACTGTCCTTCCTTGGCTAGCGCTTGCAAGGCAGACACCTTACCTCTAACACCACCTCGCTGGCCCCATAACCAGATTAATTTTAAAGAGAAGCCATAGTATTCAGATGATCTGGTTAAATTGGTTAACAGAAAATGTTGAAAAATTACTTTAGACCAAATTAATAAGAATTTTGGAAATTGAGCAATTTAAAGACCTAGGTTTTTCTTAGCTAGAGAAGTTAGTTGGATTTGTTGTTGTTGTTGTTGTTTGTTTGTTTGTTTTGGGTGGGTTTTTTTTTTTACCCACATCCAGTGATGCTCAGGGGTTACTCCTGGCTATGTGCTCAGAAATCGCTCCTGACTTGGGGGACCATATGGGACGCTGGGGGATAGAGCCGTGATCAGTCCTATGCTAACTTGGGAAGTCAGATGACTTACTGCTTCTTGCCACCCCTTGGTCCTAGAAGTTTTTTAACCCTATCATTGACATCCATGCATCTGGAAAAGTCAGCTAGGTATTTTATTTCAATGTTACTTTTTATGGTACATGTTACATGGTGTGATTTTCATGTTATGTGTGAATTAATCCAAGTGTTTGGAAATTGCCTTATTTACTCTTCTTTATATATTAGTTTTTGTGCTGTGGAATTTCGGTGTCATATTTTCTGCTAATAATATATGTAAGGAAAAACAAAAGTAATGAATATTCATAGTTTTGGTTGTTCTTGTAAATTACAAAAGGCCCAACCTAAAATTCCTATATTTTTATTGCTTTTGACCTTTCTTAGATTTTGAGTGAACTTAGAATATTTTGAATAAATTAAAACCAAAATGTTATTAGTTTGTTGTATCTCAATTGAGTTTGAAGATACCTAAAATTATTCATACTATAGAAAAAGTAGTTGGAAGAACAGGAGAGATAGTATGGATATTAAGAAAATGTCTTGCTTACACCAACCCTGATTCAATTTCCAGCTATACTGCTCCTCATGCACTGCTGTTCATTCCCCGGAGCCTCTTAAACATTGCCTCATTGTGTTGGATAATCTCCAGCATTGCAGATCCAAAATAGATGTTGTCCTAACCTTGTTGCATTGAATTGGGAGCCTTGTTAGGTAAAAAGTTTTAGTAGATGTTCAAGGCCTCTTTGGGAGATCAATTGTCCAAATTCGACAACTTTTATCTATTTCCTTTTTTACCAAAATATTAAATAATTAAAAATTAAACAAATAATGGGAGGCCGGACGGTGGCACTGGAGGTAAGGTGCCTGTGCTAATAATCTAGGACAGACCTCGGTTCGATCCCCCGGTTCCCCATATGGTCCCCCGTGCCTGCCAGGAGCGACTTCTGAGCGAATAGCCAGGAATAACCCCTGAGCGTCACCGGGTGTGGCCCAAAAACCAAAAAAAAAAAAAAAATAATGGAAGAATATCATGGATAACAAAATAGTGTTTAAGAACTAAGATGATTTATTCTTACATGGCTTTTGCAATAATTAAAAAAATGCCTTTATCTTTTAAAGGTGACCAAGTATTCCCTTGGGTTTTAAAAACTCTGCTGGATATAAAATTGCCTATCTTAAAGATAAAAATAATGAAATGAAGAGATTGATATCTGGAATCTGCAGAAAGTAAGATAATAGATCTCTATAGTCAATGCCTGAGTTCTGTCTTTTGAAACTTGCCTGAAGGGAAAAATCATGAGACTGGATTAAGATTTTTCACTTGATTTAAAGAATCTAGATTTAATCTCTAGATAGCTATAGGAGTTATGCAGTCCATGGCCCAAATTCTTTTTAGGAATTAGAACATTTCTTTTTCTTTTTTGCAAATGAAACATGGTTTCAGTAAAGACTAAGAAAAACATTATTAAAGCAGAGTTACATAATATTTTCTAATTATAGAAAGACATCATTATTTTTAAACATTGGGTATTTAAATATTGTCTAAGTATCTGGAAATTAAATAAAAATTAAACACTTCTTATTCTATGTCTGAATATATGTTCATATAACTCTGACATTTCCTTTTGCTTCTAGATTGAATTATGAAATTATTTATCTTTAAATGACCATGATTTGAAGTCATTTTGGTGAAAAAAATAAGTTTAAAATATAATGATAACAGCCTAAAATCTTAATTTAAAAGGTCATACATAATTTTCATCCTACCTTTTTTGTTTAACTTTTTTATCACACCTGATGGTATTCAAAGTTTATATCTGCTCTCTGTTCAGAGATTTGTCCTGGAAGGCTTGAAGAATCTTATGAGACGCCATTGCATTAAATCCTACCTCTTTTTATTTTATTTTTTAATATTTTTTTATTTAAACACCTTGGTTACAAACATGATTTTGGTTGGGGTTCAGTCATATCAGATGACACCCCCCATCACCAGTGCAACATTCCCATCACCAATGACCCAAATATCCCTCCGCTCCTCCCCGCCTCTACCTGTACTCTAGACAGACTTTCCACTTCCCTCATATATTCTCATTGTTAGGATGGTAACACAAAGTAGTTATTTCTCTAACTAAACTCATCACTCTTTGTGGTGACATTCATCCTCTCTTTTGTCTCTGAAAATTGTTGAGAAATGTCTTTCATTCTTCTTAAGACCATTGAGTGAGACCATTCTCCGTCTTTCTCTTTCTTTCTGACTTATTTCACTCAGCATAATAGATTCCATGTATAGGAAAATTTCATGACTTCATTTCTCCTGACAGCTGCGTAATATTCCACTGTGTATATGCACCACAGTTTCTTTAGCCATTCATCTGTTGAAGGGCATCTTGGTTGTTTCCAGAATCTTGTATGGTAAATAGTTCTGCAATAAATATAGGTGTAAGGAAGGGGTTTTTGTAATGTATTTTTGTGTTCCTAGGGAATATTCTTAGGAGTGGTATAGCTGGATCATATGGGAGCTCAATTTCCAGTTTTTGGAGGAATCTCCATTTCTCTCTCCAGTAAGGTTGAACTAGTCGACATTCCCACCAGCAGTGGATAAGATTTCCTGTCTCACCTCATCCCTGCCAACACTGCTTGTTCTCATTCTTTGTAATGTGTGCCAGTCTCTGTGGTGTGATGTGGTATCTCATAATTGTTATTCATCAGAATTAACATTTTTTTCTATTTAAACAATAACTGACTTTTTGTTTCAAGTTTA
>PVKC010041913.1:0-12064 GCA_004027635.1 Crocidura indochinensis
GATGATCGGGTTTATGTGCATGTAATTGTGTGCATGGAACAGGACCAGGTATGTGCTCTGTGTGTGCACATGTTGGCATGTATACCGTGCATGTGTGTGCATGCAAGTTTTACACATGTGTGCATGGACCAGGCAGAGGCACAAGTTGAGGGTGCCTGGCTGCTGCAGCAGGGTTGGGGATCAGCCTCGAAGAACTGCCTCACCATGGCCCAACGCCCTACACTTCTCCCTCTTATCTCTCCTGGGAGATCATGGAGCTGGCATCTCAGGGAATCAAGCCTGTCACCCTGGAGCTGGGCGGCAAGTCTCCCTTGATCATCTTCTCAGACTGTGACCTTGACAATGCGGTCAAGGGCGCACTGATGGCCAACTTCCTGACGCAGGGTGAGGTGGGTGAAAGACTCAGCAGCTTTCCCAGACTCCACAGCCTGCTGGCTGTGTGCCCTCTCCTGGCCTGCTCTGTCCCCACTCTCAGTCATCTCTCTGCCCCCTCCTGACTGGCTCTGTCCCCACTCTCAGACAGCTCTGTGCCCCCCTCCAGGCTGGTTCTTTCCCCAGGCACAGACTTTTGTGGCCTGCGGTGGGGTCCACCCTGCCATCCAATGCACTGGCTCACCTCCTCCACCCCCCAGGTGTGCTGTAATGGCACCAGAGTGTTCGTGCAGAAGGACATCCTGGAGCGCTTCACAGCCGAGGTGGTCAGGCGCACTCAGAGTATCAGGATCGGGGACCCCCTCTTGGAGGACACTCGCATGGGAGCCCTCATCAACAAACCGCACTTGGAGCGGGTGCTGGGCTTTGTGCGAGGGGCCAAGGAACAGGTGAGCAGCAGAGGGCTAGCACAGCAGTGTTCCCGGGTTGTCAGTGTTCCCAGGGGCGTAATTTTTCCAGATGGGCTGTCAGTGTTCTCAGGGTGCATCAGTCTTCACAGCGGGTTTAGTGTTCCCAGGGCACTCCCACCCACAGCCCCTTGTGCTCCCCTTGGGCCAGGGCGCACAGGTGCTGTGTGGAGGGGACCCCTACGTACCTGAGGATCCCAAGTTGAAGGATGGTTTCTTCATGACCCCCTGTGTGCTCGGTAAGTGGGGCCCTAGGGAAAGGGAGGTGTGGCCCTTGGGTGGAATGAGAAGCAGGGACATCGGGGTTTGAGGGATGGACTTGTCCCAGAACTCTGGGCCCTTGCCGGGTGCTCTATATGAGATATGTTGACAGCTGGTTGCACGGATGACATGACGTGTGTGCGGGAGGAGATCTTTGGGCCTGTCATGGCCATTCTGCCCTTCAACACGGAGGCTGAGGTGCTGCACAGAGCCAATGACACTACTTTTGGGCTGGCTGCCGGGGTCTTCACCAGGTGTGAACCTATGCCCACCCGGGTCTCTCTGACTGCTCCTTCTGCCCCGCCTATCTTTCTGTTCCTTTCCTCCTCTTCTCTCTCTCCTCTCCGCTTTCTATTTGTCCACTCCCAGCTTTATTCTGTTCTAGTTTATCTAGCTGACATGCAGCATTATTTTATTTATTTATTTTTATTTTGGGGCTATACCCAGCAGTGCTCAGGGGCATTGAAAAATAGCTCCCAGCAGTCTCAGGACCATATGGAATGCAAGGGATTGAACCCAGGTCCGTCCCGGGTCAACTGTATGCAACTGTCAACTGTATGTCAACTGTATGTATGTACCGCTGTCCTATAGCTCTGGCCCTATGTAACATTTTTTAAAACACCAAGACCCAATCTGACAATTCAGTACATATAAGGCCCAGGTTTTGGGTCTGAGTACAGTGGGAAGGGTGATGGCTTTGTACACAGATGACCTGGGTTCAATATTCAGTATCTAATATGGTTCAACAAGTCCCATTAGGAGAGATCCCTGAGCACAGAATAAGGAGTTAGCACTACTGGGTGTGGCCCCTAAGCCAGATAATAGCACTGATAGTGGTACGACTGTGGGTTCAGTCCCTTGGCACCACACACTAGATCAGGCATGGGGCAGGGCGGTCCACTCTGCAGCTACAGCGGTGTCCCTACTCCCCATGATGACATCTTTCCCACACCCAGTTCCTGGTGTGCATGTAACAGAGCCAACACAGCTCTTGGACCTGTGGTCTCAGCTTCTAGGGTCCTGGGGCACCCCATTGCATCTGTCAGTCCCGGCCCTCTTCTTCAAGCCTGCCCTCTGCCTATGGGATTCCTTTGGTACCACCCCACTACTCATCTCTTGGGAGGCTGGGTGTGGAGGCCCTAGGCTCACATGAGGAACAAGACTGTGGACAGGACCTGACTGACAGCTAGGCTTGCATGTCTCGTAGGGACATACAGCGGGCTCATAGGGTGGCGGCTGAGCTGCAGGCCGGTGTGTGCTACATCAACAACTACAATGTCAGCCCCGTGGAGCTGCCCTTTGGGGGCTACAAGAAGTCAGGTGAGCACCCCTGGGTAAATGGTGGGTGCTCAGACCACGAATCCCCTCAGCCCTGCCTGGTGCCCTTGGGCTCACCCACACCACAGAGCCCTATATGCAGGTTTCCCAAAGCTTCTAGAAGCTTCTAGAAAGAAGTCTTTGGTATGTCCTGTAGGCGAGTCCCTGCTCCCTCAGTCTAGGCTCCTGAGAGCCCCACACTATTGGGGAACCACAGGAACCCTCTTGATCAGGGGTCTACAATGAGGGACTGGGAAACAGGCTTCTTTACTTCCTGAGCTAAGGGGTACCTTTGGGGTACAGAGACGCTGCCCCTGCCTGGGTCCTGAGAGCTGGGAAGCACCTACGGTTTGATGGGCAGACTCAATGTGTAAGGTTGGCACTTGGGGTCCCCTACTAAGGGGCTATGCACAGTCTGGGGTGAACAGAGGGTGTTTGTGGCTCCTCTACCACTTCAGCTCTGCTCCCCCAATGGGGTGACTCTGGAGAGGAGACTGAAGTGGTGTGGGGGGTTTGCTGGAGCAGGGGAAGTACATCACCAGGGTGTCTCCCCCACCAAAATAAAATGCCAGAGCAGCCAGATCCATTCACTGAGCCTAGTGCTCAACACCCACTGCCCCCCACCCAAGATCCCCATGAATGCTCCCATCTCCCGACAGGGTTTGGCAGAGAGAACGGCCGGGTGACCATTGAACACTACTCGCAGCTCAAGACTGTGTGCGTGGAGATGGGAGACGTGGAGTCCGTGTTCTAAACAGGCCTGACACAGCTCCCCAAGGAACTGCTTCTCGTGCCTCATGGTCCTAGCGTGTCCTGTTGGGACCAGGAGGACAATGTCAATGCTCTGACCTTGAGCCCAGGCCTCTGCTAGCCCTTGGGGCAGTGTACCTTGGGTACTGGAGAGACATGGATGAACCCAGCCTGCAGTGATCTTCTCCATTCCCTGAGCCGTTCCCTCTTAGTGGGGTGCTGCAATATCAATAAACTCCACCCTTGCCCTCTGACCCTTCAGGGTGGGTCTCAGACAAGGGCAGGCCCAGGTTCAAGGCCAGGTTTAAGCAAATGGCTTGAGGCCCCACCCAGTGGTGCTCTGAGCTGACTTCCGCTCTCTGCTCAGGGGTTATTCCGAATGGAGACTAGAGGACTATATGCCGTGCAGGTGCCAAGGCCAAGCCAGGATCTGCTGAGTGCCCAGAGCTCTGCTCTCTTCCTCCCTCTTATCAGTTTTTATCAGTCTTGATGTGTTGGCTAGGGCCTGGCCCCACCTCTTGCCCTCCTTCTTTCCTTCCCACCAGGGTGGCCCTTTGCACTGGTCACTGCTGCGTTCTGAAAGGAGTAGAACAGGATCCCAGAGCAGATGCATTGGGGAATTTGTCTCCTGGGGTCCTCTGGAGAACAAGCACTGTTCTCTCCTGAACAGTAGGTGGCGTCCTCCTACTCAGGCAGATCTCAGGCTTATTATGCCCAGAAGCCTGGTTCCACTGAGCTGCTGCAGCAGGCTTAGCCTGGCCCCACTTCTGCGATGGCTCCTCCTGCTGGCTGGCCATGTGTCAGCATATATCCCCATACCTCAGCATAGTTGAGCATCATCACTAGCAAACACCACCTTGGATCTCACTTCCTTATAAAACTTTGTCCTGTTCTCACTGCCCCTGCTTTATTGCACCCCAGTGCCCTGCCTTGTGTCCCCGCCATTATGCCATGCTCATCCTCGTCCTTTTTTCTCTGCCCTTCAATCTGTTCTGTTATTGTACAGGAGGTGCAGGTCATGGGACATTAGATCTCTAAATATTGGGGTGCAGAGAACTTTTTCTGTAGTCTTGAGAGATGCCCTGGAGCAAGTGAGACTGTAATGGCACCTTAATAATATGGAGGGGCCGGGCGGTGGCGCTGGAGGTAAGGTGCCTGCCTTGCCTGCGCTAGCCTAGGACGGACCTCGGTTAGATCCCCCGGTTTCCCATATGGTCCCCCAAGCCAGAAGCAACTTCTGAGAGCACAGCCAGGGGTAACCACTGAGTGTCACTGGGTGTGGCCCAAAAACTAAAAAAAAAAAAAATCTTGGGGCTGGAGAGATAGGCTGGAGGTAAGGCATTTGCCTTGCATGCAGAAGGATGGTGGTTTAAATCCTGGCATCCCATATGGTCCCCCAAGCCTGCCAGGAGCAATTTCTGAGTGTGAAGCCAAAAGTAATCCCTGAGCACTGCCAGGTGTGACACCCCCCCCCCCCAAATAGTTCTTTACTTCCAAACAAATGCTCACTGAGAATTACCTGGACCTGGGGGTGGGGGGATATTTTGGGCTACACCTGGTGATGCCCAGAGCTGGTCCAGACTGCGCTCAGGAATCACTCCTGGCAGTGGCTGGGGAACTCTGGGTGTCAGAGAGCAAATCCAGGTCAGCTAGGTGTAAGGTGACTACCCTCCCTGCTGTGCCTGAATTCTGCAGAATTCCTGAGGTTCTCTCATGGGCCTGAGCAGTGGCCAGCTCCTCCCATGTTCCCCAATTGGCTGGCGGATCAGCTCTTCACCCACATTCCAGGTGGAGCCGTTTACCGTTTCCCTGCAGGGTCACCTAGGTGCTCTGGCATGGATCACATGCAGCTTCTTCCCTTGTAAATAGAACCAAGACTGTTCCATGGCTCTAGCTACTTGTTTTGAAAACTTTGAGCCATAAGTAGGCAGGGGCCACTCACCAGCCACAGTTCTACCAGGGCCAGCTAGGTTGGACAACTCAAGCTCAAAGGGAAACGGGGTACAGGATACCCAAGTTCCACCATCAAGTGGCACATTTTCCCTGACTTGGCCACTGCCCATCACTGTTCCTACAGAGCAATCTGAGCCCAGAGAACTTTTGACCTTCCTGGGAGGTCTGGAGTACAGGGTACAACCAAGATGGTTTGACTTTCAACAACAAAAAAAAACAAACATACATTTGAAGTGTGTGTTGCTGGTATGGGGTCAACTAGGATTCCTGAGTGCAGAGCAGGACTAACCCCTGAGCATCACCAGGTGTGCCTCCCCCTCCGATTAAGTCTTTAACCATCCCTAACTGGTGAAAAATGCTCTCATATCCTGAATGCAAAGGTGTTTCAGAATTTTTCCCTTTTGCGTTCGCACACGCTTGTGTGTGTATGCATGTGCGCCTGAGCGCACACATACATACCTCTGGCTCTCCGAAACTTCTCTCTAGCCATGGTGCCATGACCCTCAATATGTGATAGACACTTCCAGATCCATTTCATGGGGCCCAGGGTGCAGCCGGCTCATATCTAATACCCCACCCAGCACCTTGCCAGCCACCAGAACTCAGAAAGTCTTGGAGGCAAGAGCCCTGAGTTCAATCCCCAAAAGAAACAGGTGAGAGAACCATGATCAAGTATGAGGCTGATGCCAGGTCAATTTTTATTATACTTAGAAAAAAGAAATAAGGTAACTGGGAACAAGAAGGTGAGAGGCACAGCCTGGTGCACCCACTCTAATGGCAACACCGGGACCCACTCCCCAGGCCAGGCTTCACCCAGCCCAGGTGCTGGAAGGCAGAGCAGACGGTTGTCCCCATTAGGCCCAGGAGGGCGATGGAGCCCAGGGCGCCCCGACTGCGCTTGCTGGGTTCTGAAATGGGACGACAGAAGTGATTATTACAGAATGTTCCACCAGCCAGCTCCCATCCTGGGAGGTAGGACTTGTCTTGCAAGAACAGTAGAGAGGACCCAGGTGGTGTCAGGATTGAACCTGGGTGACAGCCACAAGCAAGCTGGCACTTCAGTCCTGTCCCCTACTCCTTCCCACCCCCATTCCCCAGTGTCCTCAGATCTTCCCTGTGTCTGAGCTCTACTGGGTACCCCTCACCTCCTGTGTAGTAGCCGTGAGCGTAGAGGACTCTGCCCACGATCCACGCCAGGCCCAAACCGGAAACTACACGCTGAGGGAAAAGAAGGTGCGACACTCGACTCAGTGCTCAGCCTGGTGCTGCTGGGGGTGAGGGTGGGGGCACCAAGGCCACCCAGTGGTGCTGACAGTGCAAGTGAATGCCAGCCCCCTGGAGAGGCAGCTCCTTCCTCCTTCATGGCCAGCTCAGCCCAGATATCTCAGCCCAGGGAACTTACCGGGTGGTACACGCCACCAACAGCCAGGAAGAACAGGAAGGGCGGGTAGACTTCCAGCCTGGAAGAGATGGCAAGAGGGTGTTTGTGTGGGTGCCACCGAGGGGCTTCCTGGGTTCAAGACATTCAAGTGTGGACTTCAGGACCCAATGAGTCTGGGTACCGGGCATGCACAACCTGAGCAGTTCCAAGCACTCCTAGCCTTGTGGAGTGCAGCTGGTGTCTGGTTTGGGGGCCTCAACCGTGATTTTTTTGCCACCAGCCAAGGAGGTGGTGCTCAGAGGGAGTCAGGGTGGAAGCTGGATCAGGTGTGTACCTACTGTGCTGTTGTGCCATGCATAATAATGGGCTTTTGGGGGGTTACACTTGGTGATGCTCAGGTCTTTCTCCTGGCATTAGGGTATGCAGTGGTGCGAGGGAAGGAATCCAGGTTGGTGAAGGCTGGATCTGAGCTCCCTGCTCTAGGAGGACTGTGAGTGGGTGCTGGGCTTGAACCTGGGTCACCCATACACCAGGTCAATAACTGACCCCCTGCACTGTGTGTGATACTTTGAGGAATACCAATGTTCGTTCCTCAGAGCCCCAGGGAACACTCACGTATTCTGATGTGCTCTCTGGATACAGTTAAAGAGGTGTCCATTCTCAGGGTCTGTGCTGTACATGGTAGGGTACTGTGAAGGCAAAGGGGTAGGCTCAGCCAGTCTGGGGACCTTAGGGAAAACACTGACACCTCTACCCGTGCTATCAAAGGTGACATCAACATCAACGGTGATATGGCCTCAAGCAGTCAGTCCTGGGGACTCCCAGGCAGTATGTGCCCTATTGCCCCCCCCCCCATTATCCCCAGGGGTGGCAGAGGTGCTCTTGCATGCCATCCCTTCCCCCCATTAGGAGTCTCTTGAGGGGCTGAGGAAACTGGCCATGCTGACTAAGGGTGCTATCATAGGAGAGGTCACTGACCGTCACACCCCAACATGCAACTGAAGCACCCTAGAAGATGACTAGAGCTCAAGAGCATCACATGCCCAGACTGAAGACACCTCCCTCACCTCCACTTTGTACTTCCGGCGGGCCTTGGAGACGTTCATGGCCAGGTGGAGCACCATGACGAAGCTGGCGGCACCCGTGAGGACCACAAAGCCATATTCCTTGGAGAGTGCAGCCATCCTGGCTCTGAGGAGGAGGCATGTCAGAAATGAGAGGCAAGATGGGGCCAAAGTGCTAGCAAGAGTTTCCCAGCCCTGGGTAGAGTTCCCCAAGTAACACTGGTGTGACCCCTACAGAGGAACAGGAATGCAATCAATACTGTTTGCTGGAGAGGCCTGAGAAGAGCACAGCGAGGAGGGCATTGGCCTTGAATGCAGCCTACTGGGGTTTGATCCCTGGCATCCCACTAGGTCCCCTTGAGTCTGACACGAATGATTTCTGAGCAGAGTCAAGAGTAAGCCTGAGGGGCCCGGGAGATAGCATGGAGGTAAGGCATTTGCCTTTCATGCAAAAGGTCATCGGTTCGAATCCCGGTGCCCCATATGGTCCCCGGTGCCTGCCAGGAGCAATTTCTGAGCATGGAGCCAGGAGTAACCCCTGAGCACTGCCGGGTGTGACCCAAAAACCAAAAAAAAAAAAAAAAGAGTAAGCCTGAGCAGCACCAGGTGTGGCCCCAAAACCAAACAAACCTAAAACTGCCAGAACCTAAAACTGGTCAGCAGGTTGCCAAGACCAAACCACAAGCCCCTGAGCACCACATGTACCCTGAGAAGAATGCTTTGTTCTATCCCCCAGTGCAAGAAATTCCATCCCTAGGGACTGGAGAAACAGTGCAGTAGAGAAGGCGAGTGCCCTGCATACAACTGATCTGGTTTCAATTCTTGGCACCCCGTATGGTCCCCAGAGCCCACCAAGAGTGATCCCCAAGTGTAGGAGCCAGTAGTTTGGCCCAAAATGCCAAAATAAATAAATACATAAATACCAAAAAATAAATACAAAGCCAAATTGACCACTAAGTGTGGAGCAGCCCTGAGCACCACCAATCTCGGGTCAAAGGAACCACTGTTGCCACACAGGAGTTCCAGGAGGTGCCTTTGGGGGTTTATCACTAGCATGGGGGGTTGGGAGACCACTCCTGAAACTGCTTGAATAAGCCCTGTACTCCAGTCCTCCCAAGCCAGCTCTCCAGCACCCTGTTAGCTTCTTGAAGGAACCTACACCTAGATAACTGGCACATGGCACCAAAGAGGAGAGTGAGAAGGACCCCATCAGGGCTTCTCAGTCTGGAACAGCTGCAGCACCTTGAAGAGGAGGTGTATGTCCAAGGCTGGACCCAAAGTTGGGTTTCTCCTTTAAACTTGTTCAGGGCCCACTGAACAGAAGGGACTGGTACACCCAACCCAGACCACACCCAAGTCTGTGTGCCCAGAGATAAAGGTTCCTGGACAGGGCAGGAGCTCTGCAACTTGCACAGCTTTATGTAGACATGAGTGGAATAGCAGTGGTGTCTCAACACTGTCCATGGCCAGACTGCTTGGGCCACTTACCTGATGCCCCCCCCCCCATATACACACTTAACTATTCTATTATTTACTGTGTCAAATGTTTTTCTCTGTAGTTGAGTTCTTTAAAACCTCAGATAATAAACCCTCCTATGATAATAATCTCAATCATGAGCCCCATTTTGTGGGTGAGGAAAAGGCATGAGAGGGTTATATACTCTGCCCAAGGTCACAGCAGTTAGAGCAAGCCCAGCCCCTGCTCCTGAACCTCGGCCTCTCCGAAGTCATTTCCACCTTCCTGAATCCTCCTGGGCGTGAAAAGAATCTACAAGACTAGGAAGCTAATAATTAACTCCAAGTCCCTGACAAAGCCTGAGTTCATCCAAATGGGTGGAAGTGGAAAGTGGAGAACTTTGGGAAAAGATTTCTAAAAGAGGCTGTTGAGATAGCACAGCAAGGAGGGCACCTGTCTTGCATGCAGCTGACCCAGGTTTGATCCCCAGCGTCCCCTGTGATCAATGGAGCCATGTCATGAGTTGATCCCTGAGCACAGAACCAGAAGTGATCCTTGAGCATAGGGCCAGGAGTCAGTCCTGAGCATCATCAGTTGTGCCCTCCTCTTCATAAAACCAAAAAAGTTGATGGGGATCCAGGGTTCTAATGGCTGAAAAGCTTAAAGGGATTTAGAACCCCCTCTGAACATTTTTGCAATTAGCTGTTGCTTTTCTCACCCTAGAATAAGTGGGGGAGAGGATCTCAGGAACTGGAAGGGAAGCTGGGGAATTTCATGGTACAGAGCCCTGAGGGGTGGCAACTGCTAAATTGTTTTACAGGAGGCTCTGCCCCACTCAAGGTAACATTAATGAATTCGGCGACAGAAAGTATATTCTTAGAAACAAGCATCACTTTAAAAACGCCAGTTTCTCATTTACATTGTAGGAAGAGCCAGTTCTTTTGAGGTCCTTTGTGATGGGCCCAGGGGCTCTGCAGAGATTCAGATTATGCAAATAAATTCCGTGTGTATGGGGGGCTCCAATTAACCACAGTAAAGATGGCACTAAGTTACCCTCTGGCTGACCTCTGGCTCCTGCTACCCTTCTGGATCGGAGAAGGGGTAACAGGCCACTCTGCTGACCCCAGGGGTTGCATATAGCAACCTTGCCCACTTGGGTCACTCAGTTTTAGGAAGCCCCAGAGTAAGGTTTCAAGGGTAGTCACTGTATCTCGGCACTTTTATATATAGTAACCAGTTTAAAAAAAGAAGGGGAAAAAATCCTCTTGACAAAGTTTTCTATTTCTGTCTCACTGTCCTGGTTGCAGCTGAGCAATGCTTCTTCCAGGCAGCGAAGTATTTGTGAGCATCTGAGACAGACGTTTCCTTGAACTGAATTTGGGAGTGGACAGCGAACGGGAACGATCCTCCAGCCTCTCCTAGGAATTCCCTGAGCTGCAAACTCGATCCCAAGGAACCAGCCCGTGGAATTTTGTGTTTGTGTTTCCATGCAAGGGTAATCCCGGAGTAGGGACCCCTAAGATGATCTGCTCAGTGCAAAGGCACGCGGGCACAGTTCTGTAGGGGGTGAGGGGTGCTGAGTGTGTCCCGTCCCCCCCCCCCCTCCATCTCCCGGGACTCCAGTTCTCCAGATAGGAGCTAGATGAGGTCCCCACCCTCCAGTCTCATACTTTCCGGTCCCGCCTTTCTCACTCACATTGTAGTCCCCAGGCTACAAAGTAAACCCGTGACTCACCCACCACCAGGAAAGTTTTAACACCAGCCGCGGCCACCCAGAATGAGTTACTACGGAACCCGGGTCCCCTCTACCCTACGGCCAGCCGGCCCCTGCAGCGAGCCCGGAGTCGGGGGTACTTCTGGGAGGGGGGCGATCCCCGCTTTCCGACACCTCCCAGGAGCGGTAGCAAGTGACCCATTCAATAAGGCTGCAAGAGGGAACGCACGTTTCCAAGGGGCACGGGAACAAAAAACAAACCCGATTCCTCGGGAGACTCCTTCCCCCAAAGGGCCCAAGCGAGCCAGCTACATCCGCTGTAGCCGATGCGGCAACACTGCGGGGATCTTCCCTGGAGTCCCCACCCACCCACCCACGAAACCCCGCACCCCGGTTGCAGCGCCAAGGTCGGAGGGGCTGGCTCCGCCCGGCCTGGCCTGGCCCTGCCGATCAGGGGGAGCAGTAGCTTGGATTCCACCAGGCCGGGAGACGACCAAGGAGGGAATAAGACTGGTTGACCTTGAGGCTCTCCCCGGAGATGGAGACAAGCAGCCCGCGCGCCCCGATCGGCTGATCAGGCCCAGGCTTAGATAGATGCACAGACAGAGGTGGAGACAGATCTCCAAAAGGAAAAAGGGAGAGCGAGCAAGCGAGCGCCCCGGGGATGGTCTCCGCTGCCGGAACACGGGCAGGTGCCCCCACAAAGACAGGTGCCCGCTGCCCGCTGTGATGCAGGTGCAGCGGTGGGGACTCACCTGGACAGCTTCGGCGCGGCTGGTGCAGGAGGTGGCAGCTGCGCGGAGGGCTGCGGCAGTCAGGGCCTGGGAGGAAGGGCGGGGCCATAATAGACCACGCCTATTGTTAGACCACGCCCCGCGAGGCTCCGCCCCTGGTTTCTTCTAAAGTAGAACCTACAAGAGGTTTAACCCGGCTGAATCTTCTTCCACTAGTTTCCTATTTTCCGTTTTCAAACCCGCCTATTTATCGACTCCCTCGAGTGCCGTCGCGCCAGCCTTCCACAAGCGACGTAGCCGGGATTCATACTTCTCAAGTAGGTGTCAGGGGGCTGAGACAAGAAGAGCAAGGTGCGTTCATGATTTTGTCCCCGCCGAGTTACCGTAGTTGGCTGAATCTTCCCTCCTCCCCTTCCCCCGTTGGGTGAAGCGAAAGGTTTTTCCAGGGCGCATGCGCGGAAGTCGGAGTCTCGCGACTCTTCCTAGAATCGGCGCCTCCCTCTGCGGACGCCTCTGGTGTGGCTGGTTCTTGTACGGGGGTTCATTGATAGCTTGCTGCTCTCAGCCCTTAAATTCCGCCTCCCCCCCAAAAAAA
>PVKC010041914.1:0-12040 GCA_004027635.1 Crocidura indochinensis
CCAAAAAAAAGAAAAGAAAAGAAAAGAAAAGAATCATATTGTATAGGGGCTCCTCTTCCATTTATAAAAACTAGTGATTCAGGGGGCCGGGTGGTGGCGCTGCAGGTAAGGTGCCTGCCTTACCGTGCTAGCCTTGGACGGACCACGGTTCAATCCCCCGGTTCCCATATGGTCCCCGTGCCTGCCAGAAGCGACTTCTGAGCGCATAGCCAGGAGTAACCCCTGAGCATCACTGGGTGTGGCCCAAAAACCAAAAAGCAAACAAACAAAAAAAAAAAACAAAAAAAAACAAACAAAAATCCACAAAACATCTGTTTTATAAGTATGTAACCTTTGCATATCAAATTAATAAACAAGAATAACCTAATTGTGTATCAGAAGGAAATTTGAAAAATAATTATGATATAAAAAAGAGGAATATGATGCAGTCACCAAAATAATGAAGATTGGAGCTAGAGTAACAGTAAAGCAGGTAGGACTTTTGCCTTGCAGGTGGTTGACCAGAGTTCAATCCCCAGCATCCCATGTGGTCCCCCATGTACTGCCAGCAGTAATTCCTATGTGTCTCTAGTTGGGGCCCAAAAGCAAAAATCAAAAATAACAATTATGAATTAAGGCGTATATTTAACAATAAGATACCCCAAACATAAGAAAGTTTAAAAAATATTTTTTACAAAATATGCTTCATTACACTTTTATAAGGTTATCTACAGATATATATATATATAGATGTATATTATTGAAAGTTTTAATACATATTATCTCTAGGTACAAAAATTAGACATGGTTTTATTGCATTTGTATTTTTCTGTATTCCTATATTTTTCTGAACTTCTAAAAATTATTATATATCACCACACTTTACTCATCCCAGATTGCCCCCCCAAAAAAACCCCAAAAATATTATAGTGACCTTACTTTTCTTTTATGGCTTATATAAAATGTAGTTGATCTGGTCATTATCAAAGAAAGTCTATTTTATAACTGTGTAGTATTTTTTAATCAATCAGTGTGTGTGTTTTTTTGTGTCTAAGGCTTTATCTGACGAAGGGTAACCAGTAAAACAGGTGTGGTAGGTGCAGCCCCTCCATCTGTTTCTTTGTAGAGACTTTTTTTAAGAGGATGGAAAAGGATTTAAAAATATACTCGTGGGTTGAAAAGCTAAGATAAAATTAATACTTTCCTGCCATCAACATTACCTTTTGCTGTTATTTTCTGTGAACATATATTTAGCAATTACTCACAAGACTGTCCACCAAGTTTTAGAAATATAAGCTTTGTTTCAAGCTCAAGTCTTAAAGTTTACTGCTCAAAGAGTGTTAATTAGTAGCCCAGATGGAGCCATAAACAGCCATAAACACTAAGTTCTTTGAAGAAATTCCCTTTTAGGATTAAAGCTTCGCTTTGTACTAGAAAAGATGGGAAGGGGATGTCTTTTGAGTGAGGGTAAGAAAAATTATCTGTGCTCCTTCTTGATCATTTCCTTCTATTTCCTAAAGAGAAAAAATATCTCATTTGAGTCCTGAACAAGGAAATTAGTGAAATTGCACAAAGATGATAGGTAATCTGGGGTGAGTAAGGTGTGGTGACATATATTTTGAAGTGGTGTGAAATTGTACCTCTAACATACACAGAATCTTATAAACAAATGTTACTTCAACAGGAAAGAAGTAAATATATAAAAATAAATAAATAATAAATAAACAACCATACTATAGCAGTCTTACAAACAAAACAAAACACACTGATGTGCTGTAGACACTTTGGAAGACAATGTTTCTGGTTCTTTTTTTTTTTTTTTTTTTTTTTTTTTTTAGAGCTAAAATTCTCCTACTATATGACCACAGATATCTATCCAATGAGTCAAAAACTCGGACTTAATGGCAATAAAACCTAGAGCTTGTGTTTGTGAGTTTGTTTTGTTTTCCAGATGGGGGCCACACCCAGCTGTACTCAGGACTTATCCTGGCTCTGTGCCAGTGATAACTGTTGACTCTGTGCTCAAGGGACTATATGCAGCGTCAGGGATCAAAGCAAAATACAGGTGTGTGCAAGGTAAGCAGCTATACTTCCTATCTCTCCAGTCCCAAATGAGTTATAAAATAAAATGAGTGAGAGAAGTAGAATGCCTATCTCAGATACAAGCAGGGAGTAGGGAAGGAGGGAGATGGGGGCATTGGTGGTGGAAATGTTGCAGGGGTGAAGGGGGATTTTTTTTTATGACTGAAACCCAACTACAAAAATGTTTCTAATCATGGTGTTTAAATAAAGATATTATTTTTAAAAATAAAATAAAATGTTGCCGAATGAATATTTATAGCAGGCTTATTTATGATTAGCAAAACTTAAATGGAACCAAGGGTCTGACTACAGAGATAGCTCAGGTGGCGAGTTCAAGTCCAGTATGTTTGTAGTTGGAAGTTTAACCTTGGCATCTCATGACTTCACCCCAACCTTACTAGAGGAAATCGAATGGTTTTATTGAATTATTAGGCCCAGAACTACTGGAGATGGGTCCTATAAAAATTTAACTACTAAAAAAAAAAATTAACTACTTGTGGTTTAGCCAAAGATAAAAGGAAATGAACTTTCAAGTCGTGAAAGAATACAAAAGAGGGCCAGAGAGATACATAAGAGGGCACAGCCGCAGGGCATTTGCCTTGCATGTGGCCAACCCGGGAGAAACCAAGTTCGATTCCTGGCATCCCCATATGGTCCCTCAGCCTGCCAGGGGCTATTTCTGAGTTCAGGGCCAAGAGTAACCTCTGAGCGCTGCTGGCCCCCAAACCAATCAATCAATAAATAGAAGAAAAATAAATAAATTTAAAAAAATTTTAAAAAAGGATACAAAAAACCTTCAGTACAAAATGTATTAAAAGAATTTATCCTAAGAAGGTTGCATAGGGTACAAACCAATAACATGATACTGAAAAGAGCAGGATTGTGCAGATAGTAAAATTATCAGTGTTGCCAAGGCATTGTAAGAATTTATGAACTTAATATAAATTTTGTGCAAATCCAAAACTGCTCTAAAATATAAATTCTAGGGGCTGCAGTGATAAATAACACAGTAGGTAGGATACTTGCCTGGCATGAAGTCAATCTCAGTTCAATTTCTGGCATCTCTTATGGTCCCCTGAGCACAGCAATGAGTAATCCCTGTGCATCAAACCAGGAGTAAGCCTTGTACATCACCATATGTGACCCAAAAACCGACCAAACAAAAATATAATATGTACATATTTTTTAAAAAGTCATTAATGAGCGCTGTGTGAATATGTGGTTCCATCTTTAAGGTCCCTAAAAGTTAAGCATGCTCCTATGGGCACAACCAGATCAGGGGTACAGTTTAGAGTTCTGGAACAAGTATGTAAAAGAATTAGGTCATATGCCACATACATTCTTTGAATGAAAGATGATTTATTAATTTTTGTCACAGAATACTGAATCTGATTTCAAGCCATAGGACCACCTTTCTTTGCATTAAATAGTCATGATTGCTATGTGCATTTTGGAAGTTTCCCAGTATGAAAAAGACTATTTGGGAGATCAGAAATATGTCACTACTGTGATGTAACCTTAGAAAGGTGCCTTCTAAGGTTTTGAAGTCACTTGATTGAAACAGCAGTGCTCACAAAGACACCTTGTTTTTTATCACTTTTGAGATACAGAACTAAGGAACAGCCCAGTCATCCAGATCAGTGTCTGAGTTGAGATTACATTTCCAACGGGTCTGTTCCCAGTCAGAAGTTAATCCCAGAGGGTTTATTAGTGCAGACAAATTTGCTGCTGGGCAAAGCTCACCATCAACAACATTCTGTTTGTTATAGATTCCCCCTTGGAATAATCCAAATTTTCTAAAATTTATGTTTCTGAAGCTGTTGCCCTCTTCTTCCTCTTCACCATTTGCAAGAATTAGAGCTACACTGTGATTAATGCTTGCCCCTGCCTTCATTTACATTTGCCTCATTTCTCTTAACAAATATTTCCTCTAATATGTTTCTTGCATATTTAATGTATGTCTAATCTGATTTTGGCATCTGTTTCTCAAAGGACCTGTTCTAATACAGAAATTGTGAACACATGGTCTTTTTTTTTTTTTTTTTTTTTGGTTTTTGGGCCACACCCGGTGACACTCAGGGCTTACTCCTGGCTATGCACTCAGAAGTCACTCCTGGCTTGGGGGACCATATGGGAAACCGGGGGATTGAACCACGGTACGGTCTGTCCTAGGCTAGTGCAGGTAAGGCAGGCACCTTACCTCCAGAGCCACCACCTGGCCCCACACATGGTCATTTTTATGTTTTATATAAGTATTCAACAAACACCTAAAATGCTCACCTCTATGTTTTGGGGAATTAAATTTGGATATCTACACATTACAAAATTATATCATTGTAATCATATAATCATATATTCTGGTGCCAGAGAAATAGTACTATATGAAGGTGCTTGTTTTCCATGCCCCACACATGGCAGTCGGAGCACTGATATGGGGTGCATTCCTGAGCACAAAGCCAACGATAGTCCCCTCTAGGTGTAGTCCAGCAGCTCTATCCCCAAATCTTGGGTATTTTTAATATTTGGTATGTGTTGATTTAATTATTTGTGGACTGTTGTACAGTTTCCAACTAGACATTGTGTTTTTGAAACTAAACTGTTCTTTTTATCCCATTGATATAAAGAAATAAAGTGAGATTTCAATATAACAAGTTATATTAATTTGCTTAGAGAGCATAGTTTTATTTTTCATGTACTATGAGAACAACTTACTTTTCCATGTAAGAATACATTTTTCTGGGGCCGGAGAGATAGCATGAAGGTAGGGAGTTTGCTTTGCATGCAGAAGGGCCTGCCAGGAGCGATTTCTGAGTGTAGAGCCAGGAGTACCTCTGAGTGCTGCCGGGTACCAAAAAAAAAAAAAAAAAAAAAAACCAACGAAAAAAAAAAAAACCACAATGCATTTTTCTTTTGGGGGCTAGCATTTGGTAGAGCATTTGGTTCTTACAAGACTGAGCCAGGTTTGATCCCCATGATCTCACATGGTCCCTGAGACTGCCAAGAGTAGTTTCTGAGTAGAGATCCAAGTGTAATGCCTGAGCACTGTGAGATGTGGTCCAAAAGACAAAATAAGTTTTTTTAAGAATAAGCCTCCCTTTATTAGAAAAGAGCACAAAACTTAAATTATTAGGCTGGGGATATACCTCAGAAATAGAGAATATGCCATGCATGTGGGAGGTCCTGAGTTTGAACCTCAAAACAAAACAACAAAAACATTATTATTACATAATTATAAACAGAAAATGTAAAACTAATACAAAGAGGTACTAGAAGTCTTCACCTAGCTTTCTGAATAATAATAAAAAATTAACAGTTTTTTTGTTTTTGTTTTTGTTTTTTGGGTCACACCCGGCCGTGCTCTAAACTCAGAAATTGCTCCTGGCAGGCGCAGGGGACCATATGGGATGCCAGGATTAGAGTCACCATCCTTCTGCATGCAAGGCAAATGCCCTACTCCATGCCATCTCTCCGGTCCCCAAATTAACACTTTTTTAACAATAAAATTTATTTTAACAATAAAATATTTCAAGCTCTTATCAATAATATATACCTAATATTTTTCGAAAGTTGTTACAGCTCTAGCTCTCTGGGGTATAATCACCCAGTGAAATTTACTTGCTTATTTATTATTCTGTGACCTGAATGCAATCATCATTAACATTTTATGTTTCTTTCTTTTTTCTTCTTACGTTCTCTTTCTTTCTTTCTTTCTTTCTTTCTTTCTTTCTTTCTTTCTTTCTTTCTTTCTTTCTTTCTTTCTTTCTTTCCTTTCTTCTTTCTTTCTTCTTTCTTTCTTTCTTTTTCTTCCTTTCTTTTCTTTCTCTCCCTTCCTTCCTTTCTTTCTTTCTTCTTCTCTTTTTTTCTACCAATTCTTTTTAAATATTTGTAAATACAATCTACTTAAGTTTACTTATGTGTACTATTCTGTACATAAATAATAATAAAATATCTCCAATTATCCTGGATAGTATTTAGGTATTTTTTAAATTATATTGTATTTAATTGTGCATCACATAGTTCACATAATACATTTGTTTCAAGATGACAGAAAGCAAAGTTATTAAAAACTAGAAAGAAAAAAGAAAAAACTAAAAAAATTAAATGAAAGAGAAGAAAAAAGAAAAAGTTCATTTGCAACTATATTAGTGAAAATTATTGTATCTCCAATATAGTCCAATAGCAGAAGATTTAGAAAGCTCTTTTTTAAAGATAACGGATAAAAAATACAATATAAATGGTGTGTGTATAGCAGTTGTTGTTGTTTGCATAGGCACTGCAAAATATGAGAAAAATAGAAAGGAAAAATCTTTGATCTTAAAACAGGGAGAATTTACCCATGAAGTATTCTGACATAAGACCAACTCCAGGCTCCAGGCATATTAGGTTGTCCAACCCCAAAGTCTTTCTCTGTGGTCTCAGTAAAAATTCTTCACAATCACAGTTATTGCTGTCAGATTTCTGTAGATCTTGGTTTCTTTATTTGGGGGGTGATTTTTTGGGCCACACCCTGTAGTGCTGAGTGGTTCCTTCTGGATCTGTGCTCAGAAATTGCTCCTAACATGCTTGGGGGACCATATGAGATGCCTGGGATCGAACCTAAATCAGTCCTGCATCAGCTGCCTGCCACTGTGCTATGGCTTCGACCAGAGATCCTGCTTTCTGTACAGATCCTATGTCAAAGTCACTGTGATGTGGAGCATCTCCTGGTTTCATCTCACCATCAGATGCAGAAAACCCTACCCTGAAAGCAGGTTGTTGCTGCTACCAAATTTTCAAGGTGTCATATGATCCCACCCTGGAGTAAGTCTATGCCAGAGCATCATTAGTGCCTCCTTGGTAGAAGTTTGATTCCTGAGGTAGGAGAGATAGCATGGAGATAGAGCATTTGCCTTGCATACAGAAGGACCTTGGTTCGAACCCCAGCATCCCATATGGTCCACCCGAACCTGCCAGGAGCGATTTCTGAGCGTAGAGCCAGGATTAATTCCTGAGCGCTGCCAGGTGTGACCCAAAAAGCAAAGAAGAAGAAGAAGAAGAAGAAGAAGAAGAAGAAGAAGAAGAAGAAGAAGAAGAAGAAGAAGAAGAAGAAGAAGAAGAAGAAGAAGAAGAAGAAGAAGAAGAAGTTGTTTGATTCCTGATAATGGTGTAGAAAACCATGATTGTTTCTATAGATGGAACCCAAGGAAGATTCAGGGGTATAATACTCAGTGTCCAACCTTCTAAAGTCTAAGTCAAGTCATTATGACGAGTGTTCAGGGTGTAAGGACCTGTTGCAGTACAAAATGTGTGTATTCCTATCTCTATTAAATAAGAACTTGTTTGAACATGCAAGATTTCCCCATTTTTTATGTGCCAATGCAAGAAGGAACAATGATGCAAGATTTTACTTGTGTATATGGGGCCAGAAGCAACAAGCCCAACAAGCCCCATAACATGAGCTGTAAACACTAAAGAAACTTATCTACTAGAATTTCCTACTAAACAGATCCCTCCAAAATGGGAGGGGGGAATTGCTGCTACATAAGAAGATATTCAATATGGTTTATACCTATTAAGGAAGTACAGCTAAAAATATTCAAAGGAGATATATATGTCCCCCTTAAGTCTTTTGAAATAGTTTGTGGGGGGTAAAATTCAGAGCACAGCTTCAGCCTGTGATTTGATTTTCTGGAGTCTAAAAAAATGGCTCCCAACAGTCACATATCAGGATATGTCCTCTAGCCTGGGGCTTCTCAGAAACCAAATCTGGTAGTGAGCAACAGTCCACAATGAAGCGATGTGGGGGAATAGGGTCACTGAGAGCAAATCAACAGCAGTGTCAGTGTCAGCTTCTTCTCAGGCTGAGAATCTGTCTTTTCACTTTAGGAGCTTGTTAGCAGTTGGCTGGGATGGAGGAATGTTCTGATTCATGAGGAGTTAAAAACTGAGGGTAGAAAGGGTTAAATGGAGGGGAAATAATAGATGGGAGTTGAGAGAGTAAAGGTCTAGAAAAGAATTTGTAAGTGATAAGCAAGGGGGAGAAGGAAGGGTTATATATAACAGGGGGAAGGACAGTATACAACATATATATAAGTATATGTATATATTTCAGAGAAGCATTAGATATTGAGATGGCCGATACATACACTCATGTGCACACATTGACAGATACTGAGGATTGATCCATGGCTTACTGTTGAAAAGCTTTTCGGGTGAAATAGTACAGGACACTTACAAATTATAAAGTAAGCAAGTCAGTTGGAAAAGTTTTCCATTTTCTAGGCCAAATCATGATTGGTGAGGGTATACTTTACTGAAGAAAGGCTGCGTGGGTTAGATTGTGTATAGAGCATTCTTAAAACCATATTAATTTTTAAGTCTAGAAAGCTAAGTGATTATGGTAAAGATCACTGTAAGAGGAGTCCACACCATGAGATATTGTCAAGAGCAGTGGTCAGCAACCTGTGGCTCGCAAGCCACATGTGGCTCTTTCCACTTTTAATTTGGTTCTTCTGTGTGCCTGGTGGCCACTCCAGGAGTCAGGACTCTGCTCCTAGCCTCTGCCAGTGCACGCCCTGTGTGGCTATCAAAATAAATTTCAATCGTGGTTTTGGCAAGATTTGGCTCAGTTGAAAAAAAAAAAGGTTGCCCACCACTGGAGCCTCTAGAGGGTCTTGAACATCCAGGTTCCTTTCCTAAAAACAATATAAAATCATGAGCATTATGGTATCATGGTAAACTACCTACAATTAAAAACAGATTACAACAACACATTCAATGAATGAGCTCTGTAACAAGAGTTCATGGGATGCAGTTGCATATTCCATTGCTATCTGTGAACATAAACATTAGATCATAATAGTAGGTATAATAAAGGAGAAAACGGGGACCGGAGAGATAGCATGGAGGTAAGGCGTTTGCCTTTCATGCAGAAGGACGGTGGTTCGAATCCCAGAATTCCATATGGTCCCCTGTGCCTGCCAGGGGCAATTTCTAAGCATAGAGCCAGGAGAAACCCCTGAGTGCTGTGAGTGTGCCCCCCCCAAAAAAAACAAAGTAGAAAATTAGAATTTTTGTTATGACATTATCATAATGAACCCTATCTTCTGAGTTTAATATAGTATAGCATTGCGATGTGAAACTGGGGTAAGCAACCTATATCTCTAAGGGCAACTGTGGACAAAAAGATCAAGGATTTATTATAAACATTAGTAAAATTACTACTACTTATTATTATTACTTATAGTGAGCACTATATGGGAGTCTATGGTTTCCAAACACATTCTGCACCCTTTTCTGTGGGTAAGCATTAAAACGTTATTATAGATATCTATAAAGATCAATTGATTGGACACCTGTTCAAAGCAAACAGATAGATCTGTTCTTTATGGGAGAGCTTAATCCATTGACATTTAAGGAAACTATTGACATAAAGGGCTATTGTGCCATTATATTGTGAAGGGTTGTTGTTAAAATTGGGGATTTGGTTTGTGTAATTCCTCTTTGAGTAATTCATTTAGGGTCAATTTGGTTAGCTCAAATATTGTGAATTCTTTTCTTTCTTTCTTTTTTTTTGTTTTTGTTTTTGTTTTTGTTTTTGGGTCACACCTGGCAGCTCTCCAGGATTACTCCCGGCTCTGAATTCAGAAATCGCCCCTGGCAGGCTTGGGGACCATGTGGGATGCTGGGAATCGAACCACCATCCTTCCTGGATAGGCTGCGTGCAAGGCAAACACCCTACTGCTGTGTTATCTCTCTGACCCTTTGAGTTCTTTTTTGTCTGAGAATGTTTTTAACCCTCCTTCCCATGTAAATGGGTAGTGAACTCTAGGTTGAAAATTTCTTTCATTCAATAGTTTGAATATGCTACTCCATTCTTGCCTGAATTGTTTCAAATGGAAGATCTGGTTTGATTCTTATATTATTTCCTTTATGTTGAGGGTTTTTTCCTCCCTTACTGCTTTAAAGAGTTGATTTCTTTCTTTAATATTTGCCATTGGTGTTATGGTCTATTTTGTTCCGCAATCTTTTTGCCTCGGATTTGTAGAGAAACCTTGCACTCTTTTGCAAGGGTGGGGAAGTTCTCTACTTGTTCTTCCCTTTCCCTTTTTCTTCCCCTTCTGGAATTCCTATATTGCAGAGATTATTTATCCTGTCGTTGTTCATTAAGCACCTTACATTTTCTTCCAGGGTTTTGTCTCTCCTTTCTTTTTGGACTTCTTTATCCCAACTGTCCTGCAATTTGTCTTCAAATTGATCTATACGATTCCTCACCTGTGTATATCTACTATTATGACCTGCTAACATGCTTTTTAGTTTCTTCAGTTCTATTTGTATGGATTCTCTCATCTTCTGAAGAAGTTATATTTGAGTTGGTTGAATTGTTCATCTGTAGATTTCTTAATTTCACAGGCTAAATCAGCAAGTGTTGATTTTAGGTCCTCATCTATAAGATTCAGGCGTTTGGATGGATTTGGAGATTTGCCAGGATTTCTTTCTTTATTTTTTGTTTTTTGGGCCACACCCTGTTACACTAAGGGGTTACTCCTGGCTCTGAGCTCAGAAATCGCTCCTGGCTTGGGGACCATATGGGACACCAGGAATCAAACCGAGGTCCTTCCTGGGTCAGCCGCTTGAAAGGGGCTGCGCTATCACTCCAGTCCCAGGATTTCTTTCTGTATCCCTCACAGTAGATGTCTTCTTTAGCTTCCCCCATTGAACTTTGCATATATTGGTTTGAAGTGCTGGATTTCTCAGACTGTTGAAAGAAGTGCTGGAGCAAATCTGCCAGGAAGTCTATGATATAAATTGAAATGACTTCATCCACGTGGTTTGGGAGAATGAGGACCTAAAAAGACAGCCCCGTTATCGTTTAGTGGAAGGGATTAAGGAATGAGGTTCCCTATTTCCTCCCGGGCACCAACCTGGCTGGCCCCAAAGGGCAGATGAACAGAGAAGGCACTGGAAGCCAGAAGGAGATTGAAGGAAGGCTAGAAAGGAGAGGAGGCCCCATTCGTTCGAGCATAGTAAGGGGATTAGGCACCCAGTGAAATTTAAATGTGGTGGCTCATTCCTGACATCAAAATCATCTGACATGACTGATAAACTAGATGTCTTGTGTTCCTCTGGCATCTTGAACCCAGAGAGTTTGCATTGGAGCCTAGAAATTGTAAGACTCGTAAATTATGCAATGCCAGCAATGCCAACTCCAATCAGACATTCTCTTTGGGGACCAGAGAATATGAGTCATACAGACTCATTTAAGGTATTTAGCATAATACTGAAACATAGAGCCATCGTGTGCAAACAATCCGTGAAATTAGTACTATCACTCTCTGTTGATGCATGTCAGAGAATATTTAAGAACAAAGTACAATCAAGGTGCAAAGGTCATATCTTTAATGAAAAAGAACTTGGCAAAACTCAGAGAAGAAACCAAGTTCAAAGCAAATGATGTTTCCGATTAATTATCAATTAAAAATTGTCAAACAAGACTGATATTTTTGCCTATTTCAGTTTTACCTTTGTTTACTTTGTAAACTACTAGGTCCCATGCTCACAAGCTTATCTGTTGTAATTTCATGACTTCAGGTAGACCGCATGAGACACCTGGATCTGAGATGAAAAGTAGCATTCATTAACAGTAAACAGAATGGCAACATTTTTTTTAATTGCTGATTTCCTGCACTCCATGTCCCATAAGACCAGGTTCTAATCCTAATTCAGCATTTTCTTTTGCTGTGGTTGCTTTCCTGAATTCCAAGTTCCAGAAGACCAGGTTTATAGTTGTAATTCAACTATATTGTGTTCAGGTATAATAAAGGTACTCTGCGCCACAATGTTTTTACCTGGCAGTTCTTAGATAATAATACTTATGATTTACTGCTCAAAGGTTGTTGGCAGCACTTGAAGGACTGTATGGTGTCAGGATTTCAAAGTCAGAACTTCACAGTAGACAGCAAGTGGTCCACCACTAAGCCAAAACCCAAGCCAAGAAAAC
>PVKC010041915.1:0-12045 GCA_004027635.1 Crocidura indochinensis
TTCCACCTTCTCCTCTTCTCCTCTCCTCTCTCCTTTCTCCCTCACACCCTCCAACAAAGCCCCCACAACCCACTGTGGCCCCAGAGCCTGGCTGGAGGTCTTGGGCAGCTGCATCCCTGGGCACCACCCACAGTGCTGGTGGAGCCGAGCCGTGGTCGTGGGCTGACTGGGGGCCGTGGAAGGGCTTCTGGGCTCTGAATTAGTCATGAGCTCGCTCCCACCAGCACAATTAGAACTCTCAGCTAATGATTATTTATGCCGTTTGGAACGAGTATTAACCCGATGGTATTAAATATTAAACTCCACTGTAATACTTATATCTGTATTTACAGTACAAGGGACAGGATGCACTCCTGCCCTGCCCCCACGGGACCCCAGGAGCTTAGAGCCTGGGAGGGGCCAGACAGTACCGAGGGCCAGGGAGGGGTGATGATAAGCCGAGAACCCCAGGCAGGCAGTCAGGGTGCAGTGAGCAGCTCCCACCCATGGGCATCCAGGCCAGCCTGCCAGTCCTCCCCAATCTACTGTGTGAGGTGCCTGAGCCCAGTGGTCAGCACCGGAGCCAGGAGAGCACAGGGCCAGCACAGCTGCTACTGAGCGGAAGCAAGGGCTGGGGTGGTATGGACAAGCTCATGAACTCTGGGGCTCCACAGATCTGCGGGGGAGCCCTGCCCCTACCCTCACACCCAAATCCCTGCAGCTGAGACTTGCGGGCGGGTAGCCACGGCAGTGCTGGGCAGTGTGGGCAGGCAGTGGCCATCCCGGGTCACGTGGGCATGGCTATCTATCAACCTGGTTTGAGGGTTTTGCCCTGCAGTGTGAGATGGCCGGCGGGGAATGGACCTCACAGTGGGATGTTCCAGCACCCCAGAAAGATCTAAGGCCCATTTACCAGTCAGCTCTGGCCCCCTGAGCCAACCCTGACAACCCCATCATGTGCTCTGACCATTGTGAAGGCCCCTGGCTGACGTTTCTCATTGATGGCCTGTGACCCCAGGGTGCACCTCCAGCCACCTGGGGCACCAACCTGCAGGGCCACTCCAGGGCTGGTTCCACCCCCAAAGGCAGGTTCACAGTTGCCAGAGCCCTGGGCATTCCTGTCCCAGCTCCTGGCCTTGCTGCATGTGGGTCCAGGTGCAAGCAGGGGAGATCCACAAAGAGAGGTGGTGCTTTGGATGTGGGGAGGCACCTCAGCCAGCCTCATTCCTCCACATTGGCAATGGGCAGGCCTGGGGTCCAAGGAGAGATCTGGTTCTGCCCTAATCCACAATCCCCACCCATTCATGTAAGGGCCTCCCACTTATACAATTGGTCTTGCCCCCACGCTCAGGTGCCACTCACTTCTGCAATAAGCCCCGCCTACTTCTGCAACAGCATTGCTCCTCGTGTGATGGGTTATGGGGAGTCTGTGGTGACAATGGGGGTTTGGGTGTGTGAAGACTGTCCTGCAGGTGCCAACGTAGGGGTCCTGCCCCTCGCCCCCTCCATTCTCACTGTCCCACCTGGGATACCCAGGATGTAGAGAGCGAACGCCCCCATGGTTAAGGGTGTCATGGCTCCCAGCAGCTGAGCACCCCAACCAGGGAGGGCACTTTTTGCATGCCAAGCCCCCTTGATTGGCGATCACCCCATTCCAGAGCAGGCAGCCCAGGTGGTGAGGACCAGGCTGTGGAGGTGCCCACGCTGACCTTGGCTTGCTTCCCCCCCCCCACCTGCCACATGCCAGTGCTCTTTTATGTGGGAGGTCTGGTTTGGCCACTGTGGGGTCATGGCCACTGCGCCCGCTCAGCAGTTCTATGACCCCGTGCTCGGTGGCAGCTAATCTGGGGCACACCTGTGCTGAGTCACCAGCCTGGGAAGAGAAGTGCTCACAGGAAGCAGTATTGGGGAGCAAGGTCAGCGCCCCTCAGAGCAGTATCTTCCCCACTCTGCCATGCTGGCTCCCTGTCCTCAAGCTTCTGGGCCTCTGTGGTTCCAGGCATTGGCCTAGTGGGACTGGGGCAGGGGGAACACGGGAGCAGCACCCTTTCTGAGAGTCAGAAAGTTGCTACCACCACTGAGAGGACCTGGAAATGACAGCCCCGTAGGCCCCAAGATAATGAGGTCAAGCCACCTTCCTGGGCCTCTCAAAGGAGCTCACTGGGACTCACTGGAACAGCTCCTAGTTAACCCAGTGACACCAGTGTCACTGGTACCTGGGACAAAGCTTGCCTGAGTTTTCAAAGATGAGAGCAGTGTGGGATTCCAGGTTCAACCATGGCTCAGGGTCTGGCTCCGTCGAAGCTCAGGAGTCCTGGGGCCCACAGTTCCCCTGAGCCCCTGGAGACATCTCATAATTGTGGAGACCCAAACCCCAGCTTTAGGCAGGGACCTTTAATGGAAACTGGTCTGGATAGGTTGCAGAAGGGTAGGCGGCTCTGTGGCCTGGCCCTCACACTCCTAGCAGGTACAGAGTGCTTGCCGAAACATGGCTCTTGGACAGATGGACATTTCCATCTTGCTTCCGTGCAACTGCTCCATCACTAAGAGGTGAACTCTGGGATAGGTGCTTCCGGGTCAAAGGTCTGCCTGTCCCCAGCTCCCCTGGCAGAGGGAACCAGGGAGAAAGCAAAGGAGGGTCTGCCCCCCAGCCCTCGGGGTCAGCGGGAGCAGAGAGGCTGGGTGTGCTGGGTGACCTGCAGACTGAGCATCTCCATGAGTCTTGTGGGGCTGCTGTCACAGCCACAGCCTGTGAGGACATAAACCACGAAGGTCTCTCAGTTCTGAGTATTAGAGACGGAAAAGGCAGGCAGGCCCTGAACATGTCTGGGAGTTGCTCATCCTGCCGACCCGGACAGACACCTCTCCAAAGACTTTCTCCAATTAGGCCATGCTCACAAGACCTGGTCAGACCTCTCCTTGTCTTTTAGGGTTTCCCCTTCACCGGGTGTGCACGCACACAGGTGCAGTGAAGAGGCAGGTATGTTCCTAACTTCTAATGTGGTCAGCACCATCAAAACACAGGACATGGGGTCGGAGCGATAGTGCAACGACAGGGCATTTTGCCTTGCACGTGGCTGATCCAACCAAACAAACAAAAAACACAGGCCATTAGGAAGCAGTGACTCCATGTCATAGGATACTGGGGCCCTGGGAAGGGCCACAAATGTTCTTGCACATCTTTGGTATCTTCCAGGTGGTTCTCACTGGTCAGTCCAGAGACTAAACTCTTAGAAGAACCGCCCCTTCGTGGGAGCCACGCCCCACTCCTACCGTAAGCCCCGCCTCCTGTTAGCCCCTCTGAGCCCCGACCCCACTCTATCCCCCACATCCTCTCCTGCTTGGCATCTGCTCTCAGACCAGCTCTCCGTGCTCCACAGGCAGATGAAACGTGGCCAGGAAAAGGCTTCGGGGTCAGCAGAAAACCTTTCCAGCACTGTGAACAAGTAACATAAATTTAAAGTGCTACCGAATTTACAAAGTGCCTATAAAATGCCCACATTCGCTTGGATTGCTCCTTAAAAGTGCTGGCCCGGGTCCAGCGGGCTGACTGGGTCAGGAAGGGAAGAAATCAGGGGACGATCCCTCCACCGTGGCCCAGGGCCAGGAGAGTTTGCACCTTCCGGGGTCTCTGCACGCCTCTGGCTGGACCGTCCAGTCCAGCCCAGGAGACAGCCACTCCGGAGAGCAGTGGGGTTCAGGGGGCAGCCACTGTCCAGCTTAGCGTGCTCAGCACGGCCCTGCCTGGTGGCCGCTCTGGGCAGTGGGATTCTCATAGAGAACTCCTGGATTGAGCCCAGCAGACCCCTGTGTCTAAATGCCAGGTCAACCTGGCAGCCCCTGGCACCCCTACTGGGGTACACAGAGTTTACCCACACTCTGTGACCTTAGCCACATGCAGCCCCCTAACCCACAGCCCCTTTGAGCAGCCCTGCAGAGCGGATTGTGAAGCCCTGACCAGGGCCTCCTGTGGCTGCATCCATAGACACCCGGGCTCGCTCGCTCCCCCCCAGGGATACCGAGATTCAGACCCACACTGGGCTCCCTGCCCAGCTTGTCCCAGCCTCTCCACGGCTCTGGAGATCCCAGGACAGCCAGATCAGCACAGGCCGCCGCACGCGTGTGCCAGCTCCCCCGCTCTGCCCTCCCGACACCCCCATCAACCCTGCCTGCTCCTGCCCACCCGCCCACAAACATCTCTCCTGGCCCCGGCTCCTCTCCTCCCTCCCCTGTGCTGCCCGCCTGATGAAGCAACTTTGCAGAAAACCAGGAGAGGCTCTTCCAAGGCGGTGGGTGTCTCCATTGGCTCTTGCCCTGCTCGGTGCCCAGCAGCTGCTCTGCCAGTAGGGCTGGCACTGCTCAGGACACAGATCACACTAGGTGCAGTGGCCTGGATCTGCCCGGCACCTCAGTCCCACCTCTGAACCGGGGTGGTGCAGTAACAGGGCAGAGTCCACAATGGGGCAGAGTCTACACTGAATGAGAGAATCTACATGGTGGGGCAGAGTCTACATGCAGGACAGAGTCTACATGGCCTGGCAGAGCCTACATGACAGGGCTGTGCTTCTAGGTCATGGGCGGTATCTAGGAGGAAAAGTGCAGAATAGAAAGCAGAAGAGACATGCACACACAAGCACACGGACACATGTACACGCAAACACTGACACATGCATGCACATATACAAACACTGACACTCATGAACATATAAACACAATGACACAAACACATTGGCACACATTCACAGTGACACAAACACACAAACCCATGGCTATGCTGACATGAATATGCACACCTGGACACACACACAAACACAAAGACACCTGTATGTGCACACACAAACACACATACACAAGCATAATGACACACATATATGCACACACAACGCACTGACACATAGCACCTTTGTGCAGGGCTCCCTGAAGGAGAACCCAGACTCCCCAGATCTGAGCCCTGAGCTGGAGCTGCAGAACTGGCTGGCCCCTGAGGAGGCACGAACAGGGCCCACAGTAGTCTCAGGGTGCTTCATGCAGTCGGTCCCTAAGGAACCATGTATTCAGGGAACCCTGCACAAGCCCCTTCTCTGCACCAGCAGGAGGCAGGTTCCCTCGGGTAAGTCTTCATGAGGAAGCCAGGTGAACCCCCAGTTCTTTTGGGGAGCTGAGGCCACAGTGGTGATCCTCAGGTTCTGCTCCTGCCTCTGCTCAAGATTGTCCCCTGCAGGGCTCAGGGGAGCCACAGTGTAAGGCAAGCTGTTCTCTCTTAGCCCCAGCCCTCTGCCAGGTGCTGTGCCCTCAGGCCCCATGGGCATGGATTTTCATCATGGGTTTCCATCTCCTGCCCATCCCAGAGCTCCTGTACTTGCCCCAGATCTGTCTTCAGTGCCACCCTCGGAGCTGGGGCTCGTCCCAGTGCTCAGGAGCATGGACTGGGGATGGCCGTGGCTGGGACATCTTTGTAGACAGAAGGTCATTCTCTGGGTTAGGTAACCCATTTAGAGTTTCCGGATCTTCCTGGGTGCTGAAAGTTATCGCTGCAAACATCTTGAGATCTTCCCTCTACCCACTGTACCCTGGACCCACCGGGCACCTCTTTGGACTGGAGCACACCTGGGTCTTCTTCAGACCTTGGCTTATCCTGAGATGCCCAGAGGTGGAGGGACAGAAATTCAATCCAGTGTGGTTGATTTCCTGGAAAACTGGGCAGGGGGAAGCAGCCTCAGGATCCCCCAACATAAGCACCCAGTCAACAAGCTCTGCTTCCTGGACCCCAAACCTCTGCAGAGAAACGGGGAGGATGTGAGCATTTTCCCCTCCCTTGTGGGTACTCGGGTGTCACGCTTGTGTCTGGTGCTGTCAGGTCACTGCGTGCCCACGTGCACTAGCCTTTCTGTGCCACCCAGAACATGCTCAGAGTTGGGTGCTGTGAGCAGCTCCTGAGGCTGCAGTTCTGATCCTCTGGGGCTACTGGCCCAGCTCTTCCCTGTTCTACTTCCCTGCATCAGCTGCTATTGGGGGACAGTGTTTTCTTCCTTTTTTTTTTTTTTCATCTCACCCTGTGGTACTCAGGAGTTATTCCTGACTCTGTGCTCAGATATCATTTCTGGTGGTGCTCAGGGGACCCTATGGGATGCCGGGGATCGAACCTAGGTCGGCTGAGTGCAAGACAAATACCCCTTGCTGTGCTATTGCTCTGGCCCTAAGGGATAGTTTTCTGATTACATATCACTCCTGGCAATGCTCAGGGCCCTGTGGTGGAGTTCGAATCCAGGATTTTAGTCTGCTGCCACTCCACGCCCTGTCCTGTACACGGACTCAGTTCCCTGCCTGTCCCATACATATGGCTCAGTTTCTCAGCGTGTGTTTCTGTTCCATCTGTGTGGCATTTCCAAAGACACCCAGCACAGGGCAGAAGACAGTGGCTCCACCGCCCCCCATTTCCACTGTCTCCCAGGGCCCCCCAGACTCTCCTTCACTTGGTGATGGACTTGCATTTATGGAGTGGGGGGTGGGAGTCTGGGGAGCAGAACTGAGATCCTTCAGAATCCTTATCTCATTCAAGCCAATGAATTATTGATTCCCGGCACTTGGGCTCTCACTGGGCTGTGCTTCGCCGTTGTCCGCGCTGGCTATTTCGAACTTGCTGGGTGTGGGGGTTTGTGTGATCGTTGTTTTAACATTTCCTTCTCATTTTTAGCGTTGTAATTCAAGTGGATTCACAGGAGACCCGAGGTTGGTTTATGGGAACAGCCGCTCCAGAGGCAAGCAAGCTGATCTCCTGGCAGGGAAAAACTCAATTGTCTGATACATGAGGATAGGGAGCAGGGAACACCTTTAGCCGCCAGGTGGAACCAACAGATGCCCCTGCCTGGTACACCAGCAAGTCTCCTACCACCCAGGAAGGACCCAGACCCCCAGTTATATAGCCCTGGCAGGTGAGGGACTTGGGAAGAGGGTCAGAATCCCCAAAATTTCAGAATAGAGCTGAGCTGACTGGTCTTGCGTAGGGAACAGCTGGGACCTGATTTGGTGGGTCAGGGACAGAGCCTTTCAATGGCACCAAGGAGCACCCACTTAAAAGCAGCTCCTCCAGCCAGTGCTATCTCTGAGGGGAATTGCAGGGGCAGGTTGGTGATGAGGCTAGCCGGTGTCACCCTCACCTGGTATGGTTGCATCATGCGGGGACCAGACAAGTCTCCATTTCGATTGGCCAGCAGGGAAACCTCCCTCCAATGAGCTTATGGGAAAGCCTTCCTCTGATTGGCTCATTGGGAAGTCTTCTTCTAATTAGCTGACCGGAAGTTTCTGCAGCTCTGGAGCCCAGTGGTACCCCCTGATCTGTGCTGGGTGATGCGGGCAGAGGGGTCGCTGCATGAGGCCCCACAGAGGACAGAGAAGGCTCTGTGCCCATTGTTGGTGGCCTGTCTGCTGGCCTTGCATTGACTGATACCCCAGGCCTGGAACCCCTCTTGGACTCCCTCTTGGGTCTTTGCTGCCCCAGGGGGCCTCATTGTCTCATCGGTCTGCAGATGAGGTGGAAACCCGTGCCAGAGGCCTCAGAATCTCGGCAGGGCTAGTTGTGCCCATGCCAAGCGCAGGAGGCCTCTTCGTGGCACGTCCCCTTGCAGACCCCTCCCAGCTCCAGGGGTCCTGTCCAAGGTCGCTGAGACTTTGCTAAAGAACAAGGTGCAGAGTCCGTGGGCTCCACCTCCAGGGCCATCTCAGGTTGGGGCAGTTTCTCTCTGGGAAGCAATGCTGCATGCACGAGCTCCTTGCTTGTTGTTTCTTCCCAGCCCTAGTCTCTCGTGCCCATGAACCCCCCATGGGTGGGAACCTCCCCCAGACATGCCAGGCTGCTGTGGGGGCTGCCAGCTGCTCCGGGCATCTCCCTGGGGTTTCCCCAGCTGATCCCAGCCAGGCTGAGTCTGGCTGTGAGATCTCCCTGCAGGCTCCGAAGACCCCCAGAGGGCTGTGATTACTGTCAGAGCCACAGGCACTCAATGCTCTGGCTTCTCTCCTAGTTCCCAGTGAGCAACACCGGTGGGGGGCTGCTCCCCCCCCCACTCTGCAGATGGGGAAATCAAGGCAGCTGGAGAATCGCGTACTAAGGGAAGTCTCATAGCCCCCTCCTGGAAGCGCTCAGCCCGCTCAGAGTCATATTCAGCTTGGGACTGGGAGAGCCAGGAATAGCCACCATCCTTCCCACCGTGGCCTCTCTCCCCACACATGTGTGTCTGAGCCTCTGAGCACCACCTCTGCTGGGTGACTCTGCTCTCTGCCTAGCACGCGGGTTGGGGGTGCAGAAGGGAGGGTGTCTTCAGCTATACAACTGCAGGTGCTGGGGTGTTTCTGATCCTGGCTCAGCCACCCTCTAGCTCTGATGTTGTGCTATACCCAGCACCTCTCTCCCAGCCCCCCTGCAAATGACAGGCCTTATTTTTGCAGAGAGGTTGATGGAGACAGAGCAGGAAGCTGGTTGGTTTCTTAGGGGATTTGCTCAGGAAATGAGATTTTGCCCAGGGAGAGGGGCCTGTAGAATTACTGAGCGCAAAGCTCGCTCAAGGAGACCCGGTATTGGGAGCTTCTGGGTGACAGCCACTCTGTGTCCCCTGGTCATTCTGTGTCCATCTTTGTGCTTTCTGTGCCAAGTACCAGGGCTATCCTGCTGCCCTGAAGAAAGTCACAGGGGGCGTCAGGACCCCAGGCAGAGAGCAGGTGGGAGCGGTGAGTTGGCAGAGGGTCCCGTCTCCATGGACCAGAACATTCTGGAGCTGGAAAGTGGGGAGGACCTGGTGACAGTGTCCCCTAAGACTAGCCCCGAGACTCCAAGCATCAAAGGAACATCCAGCATAGTCCAAACATAGTGGTCTGGGCCAGAGAGACAGCGCAGCAGGCAGGGCACCACCTTTCACTGGCTAACCTGGGTTCAGTTTGATTCTGAGTTCCCTGAGCCTGCCAGGAGGACCTCTGAGCACAGAGCCAGAAGCAAGCTCTGAGTACCACTATGTGTGGTCCCCAAATCAAAACAAAAACCATGGGGCCGGAGCGATGGCACAGCGGTAAGGCTTTTACCTTGCATTCGGCCAATACAGGGTGGACTCCGGTTCAAATTCTGGCATCCCATATGGTCCCTGAGCCTGCCAGGAGTAACTCCTGAGCAAACTGCCCCCCCAAACCCAAGACATCAAAAAATAAAACAAAACCACACCACAGCCAATCACAAAATCCAACCTAGAACAAGCAGAAAGAGGAGCTGGGGTACCCCCAAAGACCACATCAGTGTTCACCAGTCCCCCCGAGGGGTCCAGGGCTGCCCCAATTACTCCCAGCTGCAACAGCCCTGGGGTCCAAAGATGATGGAGGAAGCGCTGCCTTCTGGTCTCCTGAAGAGTCAGGCTGTGGATGCTCCCTGTGTGCTTCTCCCTCAGAGACCTCCCCACCTCATAGCCTGTCCCTCCAGCCCCACCTTCTCTGTGCCATGTGTCCCCCATTCTCCTGGGCTGTGAACCCACCTGTGACTAGTTGCTCTGCCCTGCACCGTGCTCCTGGGGAGCTCCTCCCAGCACCTCAGCCCCAGAGCATCCCTTGGGTCAGCTGAAATTGGGGCCTGGGGCCCGGGAGATAGCATGGAGGTAAGGTGTATGCCTTTCATGCAAAAGGTCATTGGTTTGAATCCCGGTGCCCCATATGGTCCCCCGTGCCTGCCAGGAGCAATTTCTGAGCATGGAGCCAGGAGTAACCCCTGAGCACTGCCAGGTGTGACCCCCCAAAAAAAAAAAAAGAAAGAAAGAAATCGGGGCCTGACTCAGGCCTGTACTGTGTGTAGGGGTGGGGGACCCAGTAGCTGACAGGCCCCCACACAGCTGGTGTCCTCAGAAGATCAGAGTCAGCAAGCAGTGATGTCATGTTTCCTTCCTCCTCCCCCAAGCCAGTATGGGAGAGGCACTGATGGGGGAGGGAGTGCCCAGAGGCTCAGGGGGGCTAGTCCTGAGGGTGAGCATTCCAGGCAGCAGTGTGATGGGTGCTTTCCTAGCAGACCACAACCTTATTGTTTGGTTTGGGGGCCACACTCAGGGATGCTCAGAGCTTACTCCTGGCTCTGCACTCAGGAATCACTTTCTTTTTTGTTTTTTGGTCTTTTGACCACACCCGGTGACACTTAGGGGGTCACTCCTGGTTATGTGCTCAGAAATCGCTCCTGGCTTGGGAGGCCAAATGGGACGCCAGAGGATTGAACCGTGGTTCATCCTAGGCTAATGAGTGCAAGGCAGACGCCTTACCGCTTGCGCCACTGCTCCGGCCCCTCAGGAATCACTTCTAATGCAATTTGGGGGAACTATAATGGATGCCAAGGATTGAACCCCATTTCGCCATGTGTGAGGCTACTGCCTTCACTTTTGAACCCTCTCCGCAGCCCCTAAGGGGCATGACTGCACCAACCTGTGTCTGCCTCCTGAAAGCAGCTGGATGTGGGTCTCTGAGGAACTGTCTGCTTTTGGTCTGACACAAGAACAGGCTGGGCCAGGAAGCCACAAGTGTGCAGGTCTAGGAGACAGCCCCAAGAAAGGCAGCGTGGAAGCAGGTTCAGGCCCCAATTGGAGCCCCGAGGAAGGTCCTGGTGAAAGCTGGGCCAGGCCGCCTCACCCCCACAGTGCCTGCTGCTGGCGCCTATACTCCTGGGTTGGGCACTGTGCCTGCCAAGAGCCAGTGCCAGGATGAATTGCACCAGCACCCTTTTCCTCTGATGGGAAGAGGATGTTCAGGTCACATAGCTGTGTTGGGGTCCCCAGATGTTGGGAGGACTCACGCTTCGGACTGGAGAGGCATGTGGGCGTTCTCTGCTAGCAATGACCCCAACATTAGGGATCCCGGAAGGCAGAAGCTTCCGGGTGTTCTGGAAGTTTGAGAACAGGGATACAGAAAGGGGCCCCAGGAGCACTGGGGTGGTGGAGTAGCCCCCAGAAGATGCTCCCTAAAACCTGGACCTTTTTTTTTTTTTGGTTTTTGGGTCACACCCGGCAGTGCTCAGGGGTTACTCCTGGCTCCATGCTCAGAAATTGCTCCTGGCAGGCACGGGGGACCATATGGGGCACCGGGATTCGAACCGATGACCTTTTGCATGAAAAGCAAACACCTTACCTCCATGCTATCTCCCAGGCCCCAAACCTGGACCTTTCATGACTCCTCCCCCTGGTGGTTCTGCTGAGTGGCCAGTCCACAGGACCTGGTGGATAAGATAAAACGCGCTGAGCTGACAGGAGGAAACTGCCTGGTAGGGAAGGGAGCAGCGAGGCACTGCAGGGCCAGGACTAGCAGTGGCGGCTGTTGAGGGACTGGAACTGTGGAGTCTTCCAGCTCTGCTCCAGGAAGCAGTGTGTGTAGTAGTCCCGGCCCTTTGGACGCCCCCAGCTCCGTGTCCTTCCTCGGCCAGCACCTCTTCACTGGGCCCAAGCACAGGATCAGCACACACAGTCACACACATAAACAACACACTTATACATATCCACACATACATAAGTACATTCACATATGCAGGCACACACACATATATGCACACACAAATACAGTCACACACACATACAGAACCACACAAACACTCCGGGTCACGAACACTTCCCCACCTCGACCTGCCCACACACAGGCCACACCCCTCCCTTGATTTCCACCTCCAAAGACTGGATGCAGGGTGCAGACCCTCTCTGCCCCTCCGCCCTAACCTGGGCCCTGAGCTCATGCTCCCTGGAGATTCCTGAGCTACTGGGATTCGAGACTGACCCAGGAGAGCTGCTCAGCCCGGGCAGACGGGGTTTGAGTTGGCATTGCCCGCAGTCTCCTGATGCCCTGCCCTGTGGTAGGATATGAGGGTGGGCGACATCTCCTAATCAGGAGGTCAGTGGGGACTCAGTGCCAGGTGGGAGATTCAGTGCAGGGGATGAGGACTGAGTGCTACCTCTGGAGACTCAGTGCCAGGTACGGACGGGGACTGGAACACTGCTCCATGGGTCGGGGACTCGATGCCAAGGTGCGGGGACTAAGGCCGGGGGCTGGGGACTCTACTGCTGAGCCCAG
>PVKC010041916.1:0-12056 GCA_004027635.1 Crocidura indochinensis
TCTTTCTTTCTTTCTTTCTTTCTTTCTTTCTTTCTTTCTTTCTTTCTTTCTTTCTTTCTTTCTTTCTTTCTTTCTTTCTTTCTTTCTTTCTTTCTTTCTTTCTTTCTTTCTTTCTTTCTTTCTTTCTTTCTTTCTTTCTTTCTTTCTTTCTTTCTTTCTTTCTTTCTTTCTTTCTTTCTTTCTTTCTTTCTTTCTTCTGGCTTTTGGGCCACATCTGGCAGTGCTCAAGGTTTACTTCTGGCTCTGATTACTGACTACTCCTGGCAGGGTTGAGGGGATTGTTGCCCCACCTGTGGGATCCCATTTACTTCTTTGTTGGTTATTTGTGTATCCTCAAAGAGCTCCCAGAATGAGAAACTGATTCCCATCCCCTTGTCCCCCTTTGGGGGGAAATCTTGGTGATATTTATCTGCAGCAAATAATCCACACAGACAGGAGGGTTAAGGGGTAAAAGGTTGGGCGAAGAGAGTCTTTTGTTTGCCTGCTGCAAGCTCCAGAAAACACCTGGAGCCAGCCAGCAAACTCTCCAAAAGACCCTGAACACCTCCCTCCTAAACTATTTATTTCGCTCTCACAGCGCCCCCACCTGGAAGGTCAAGGTGGGACAACAGAAAAAGAATAATCTTATGGAAATATTTTCATATACAACAGGGATCACATGGAGTCAGCTATGACTTGTGCAAGGCAAGTGCCCTAATCGATGTCTTATCATTTGAGCCCCAGTGCCATATATATATACACATATATATATGTTTGGTCTTGGACTATAGCAATAGCCTAGTTAGGGATACAATGAACTCTTCCCACCCTCGGATTCTTTTTTGTGTATTTTTATGGGGACCACAACTGGCAATATTTGGGTTATTTGCTTTGCACTCAGGAATCACTCTGGTAGGGTGCTTGGGGGACCATATGGAGAACCAGGGATCACACCCAGGTCGGCTACATGGAAGACAAATGCTGTCTTTACCCACTGTCCTGTTTCTCCAACCCCGAACATCAAAGTGCTAAGCCCTAGCTTATCAAACCTCATTTGACAGTGCAGTCATTGAAGATGTGTGAAGTGAGGTCAGCTAGACTTGTATTGGTGCCTCATCCAGCATGGTCAGTGGCCTGATTGTAAGGGGAGTTTAGACACAGGCGCACACATGGGAGAGCAGCATGTGAGCACTGAAGTCATGCTGCTGGGAGCCAAGGGTCTGTCAGAGCCCGGAGGATTCTGGAACGGAGCCTCTCTGAGGCATCCAGAGGCATCGTGGTCTTGCTGACACCCTCCAGCTTGCAAAGCTGTTAATAGTCTGTGGGGCTTAGGTACAGTAGACCCAGAAAAATGAGTCAGACTGCCTCTCTGGTCACAGTCCTTCTCTACTTCTGGTGCCCCTGTTGGAGTAAGGTCTCTGAGCTAGAATCTGACCCCACAGCCCCCAGATTAAAATTGCACCCTAGCCCCTCTGCAGCCAGGTTCTATTCCAAGTTTAAGAGTGATTCCAGGGCCTGAGCCATAGCACAACAGTAGGGCATTTGCCTTTCATGTGGCTAACCTGGGACACACCTGGGTTTGATTTCTGGCATCCCATATGGTCCCCTGCCAGGAGAGATTTCTGAATGCAAAGCCAGGAGTCACCCTTGAGTGCTGCCAGGTGTGGCCCAAACACAAACAAACAAAAAGGTGGTCCCTAAGGTTCTCACCTAGCCTTCTTCACACTCTCCTCTCCAGCAGCAAACTTGAGGGTTCTTTCGAAGAAGCAGTCAATATAAGCTTCAGCCTCTGCCTAGTCCCAGCTACACGCCACCAACCTATTGTCCTTATTCTTTAGGACTTGGTGCTGACATTTCCAAGGAACCTCTAATGATCCCAATGTCTATACCACCCTCCTATATCTATCTGTTTCATCAGCATATTTAATATCAATTCTCCAAGGGCAGTGTAGGAACTGGTTGGTGTTATATTTGGGGGGGGGGGGGGAGGCATGGATAGTTAGTACTATATTCCCAAATCAAAAGGGCTTATTTTTTCCCCAAGTTTCTTGCTCTCTTTTGTTGATTTAAATTCAGAGAAGCCAGGGTGGGGGTTAGGGAGGCATGAACCCAAGATTCTCCCACCTCTCTAAGCCCCACCGGCATCCCTTGGAAAGAATGCTGAACTGGCCCACACCAGCAAGACATCCCATAAGCAATGGCTCCTTGCCCTTCCTCTAATGTACTGAATGCCGTGGGAGCTCCAAAGTCATGCCGGTTTGGGGGGGAGGGGGCAGAGGCCGACGGGAGGCCCACAGAATGAAGAAATACATTCAACACTCATGCCTGGATTCAGAGATGCTGCCCACGGCAGCTGAACACTTTCCCCTCCTCCCGCCCCCAAAGGCATTCTGGCCCTGAGCTCTCCCCTCCCTCCTTGCTAGAAGTATGGGGGTCCCTTTCCAGACTCTCGAAGGCCCCCTAGGTTTCCTACCTGTCTGGATGAGAAGAAGGTAGACAAAAGGAGCGAGACGCAGGGCACCGAGGGCTCTGCACGGGGCTCCCCTTTCTCTCTTCATTTTGGGTGGCGTTCTCCAGCTCTGGTGCAAACAATTAGCATGATTTCTCCACTCTGGGCACGTCCCTTTGTACCACTCAGAGTTTCTCTGCCCGAACTCAGCCCTGCCAACTTCCCTCTGAATACACAGAGCCCTGTGTGTTGCTGGACTGGCTCTTTCTTTTCTTTCAGACCTTGCATTTTTAAGTTTCAAAGCCCCACATCCCCAGTTCGGAAGGGGGATCTGTTTGGAAGATCATCTCCACTGTGGTTCCAGACTGAAGGGGCCTGGAGGCTCTTCGTTGCTCCTTAGGAACCCCTAATAGCAGGAGGTGTGAAGATCTGGGCTCAGGCTGGAGTACCCACTGACCCAACCTTGTGTGCTGATCTCTCCTGCTCCCTCCTTACTCTGCACGATCATTCTGTGCCAGCCACTGCTCTCCAATGAGCTTCAGGAAGGAGGGAAAGGAGCTTTCAAAAGCTGGGTTGTGGCTCAGCAGTTCAGCACTGGTCTTACAGATGTGAAACTCTGGGTTGATCACCAGCACACACAATCTACTCCCTAATAACTACAATTAAAAGCTGGGAAATGGGGACCGGAGAGATAGCATGGAGGTAAGGCGTTTGCCTCCCATGCAGAAGGTTCGAATCCCGGCATCTCATATGGTTGCCTGAGCCCGCCAGGAGCAATTTCTGAGCATGGAGCCAGGAGTAACTCCTGAGCACTGCCGGGTGTGACCCAAAAGCAAAAACAAAAAAACAAAAACAAAAACAAAAAAAGCTGGGAAATGAGAGACTTCTGAGAGCTGGTGGAGAAATGTTGATTCTAATCCCCTCATAGGAAAAACGTTGGGAATTGAATGCTCTGTTTTTCAGCCCTGCTAGGGATTTTGTTTCCTATCATTGAGTCTCACAGATACTGGGGTGGGGGTGGGGGAACCTTGCAGAAGCCACTGTGGAATTTCTCTGCCTCCTGCCTATTTCTTACCATGGGGCTTCTTCAACTTCTTCCACATAAGAACGCTTTCTATCTAAAAAATGTTATTTTACTCATCTCAGGTGTACAAAATAGGTATACAAACCAATAACAGATAATAAAAAATTTACATTTAAACAAATTCTTGCTATCGCCCCTTCAGGTACTATAAACACTCCCACTTCTAATATGGGGTCATGACCCACATTTTGAGAAGTTTGCTTTGAGATCTGGCCATAGTAAAGGAGAAGGTACTACTCCACCACACGGGCTTCTGTAGGCCTCACAATCTGGCCATCTGCTTTTCTCCAGGAATGATGGGAGAAGCATACACACTGCACTTCACTTGTGTTATGTACCCTGTGTCTGTATGCCCAATCTCTCACAGAGATGCTGACAATGACCTTTTTGACTCATTCCATCTTGGGATGGGCTCATCAGCCTTTTGGGGTCTGGCTTCACAGTTGCTGAATGGGGAAACAGTAGCTTCTGTAGGCCTTACAGATGGAAAGACTGGAAGTATTGGTGCTGTGACCACATTCACAGGTGGTCTTGAGGAGCTAAGAGTAACTTTTGCCAAGTCCCCAATAAGAAGATGGAGCAGAGGGCTTGTGTTTTGAGGAAGTGAATTCTCTCAACAACAAGCTGGTTGACTGAAAGGTTGATATCTTAGTGACTGAGCAATAGAAGCTACTATCTACTCTGCCCACTAAAGCTTGTTGACAAAGGACTTGCTTCTTCATCTTACTCATTGCAGGTCAAGAGATACAGTAGTGAGCAGTGAATTGGGGGAGGTAGAGAGCTCAATGACGTAGAGCACATGTTATACTTGCATGTGCTGGAGGAGGCCTGGGTTCGATCCCAAATACCAAATAAGCCCCCAAGCACTCCCAGGAGTGACCTCTGAGCAATGACCTGGGCATTTCCCTGAGGACTACCAAGTGTGGTCCCCCAGACGAAAGAAAACAATGAAAGCAGCTCTCAATACTGATGGGGCAGAAGCCTGAATTTTGAGTGGGAGAGTTGCAGGGAAGCCAGGCTTTCTAATATGTGGAGAAAACTCCATATGTGAGTTTGGGCTCCCTAGAGGCAGTTCCTAAGGCATGTAGTTAGACACTTTATTTAAAAACTGAGCCCATAAGTCGCAGAACCTCAATAAAGGAAAAAAATGTTTAAGGAAAAAAATAATCCCAGTATTAGCAGATAGTTGAGTGAGGGGATGAGACGTGGGAAGAAAGTTAAATTACATTGAGCCAATTGCTACAGTGAGCAGCTCCTGCTAAATCCTGCCCAGTGAACCTGTGAGCTAATGCAAACGATGCCAGTCAAGGAGCAAAGGCACAGGTACATTGACCCACCAGCTGCTGCCAGGGAAAGACTGAAGCTGCCTCTCAAGGTCTTGATGGGGGAGTTTTAGTGGCCCTATTGTGTGCACCACTACCTCAAGGGTATCTCTGACAAATAAGTCATGTCCATTTGCTCATTTAATTCTCTGGATACCCAACTCTACGCAGAGATGGTAGTGCCATTTTACAAACATGAAAACCTACAGTTTTGAAAAGACAGCAAGCAGCTAGGGTCACTGGGTTCCAAAATAGCCAAACATGGACTAGAAATGCAGGATCATTGCCCACAAGGTTCCAGCTCCCTGATCCCCATCACCTCCATCACCTCCATCACCATCAGCATCTCTTGACGAGGCTCCAGGATGTTTTCTGCCTCTGTCTGTGGTCCCTTTACCGCTATAGTTATTTTTGGTTCTTTTCTAAAGCTTTTTGGGAAAGGTTGCCAGAGTTGTCCCTACCATCCGTTCCATTTGCCAGGGCAAAGTGAGGACTCCGGAGGCTGACACCCGCCAGAGAGCTGCAGAGCATTGCCAGGGAAACAAGGAATTTGTGTGAGTCTTTGTGTTGAGAGACGGCAAGGCAGAGCTATTCTAGCAACCACTGGACTAGAGAGAGACAGAATAGCGAGCTCCCTGGAACAAAAGAAGATCTTTGTGGGTCTGGGTTGAGGACTGACCCTCCCCAAGAACATTACCCCCCGCCCCTTCTTCATGAGGTTCTCCTAGGCAGTTCTACTCTGGCTCATCCAGAGAAACATTCCAGAGAAAGTGGGTGTGGGCCAAAGCCCCCCAACCTTTCCCTAGGCTGTTCTCCTGAACACTGGCTTTGGACTTAGCAGATTCTGTAGTGTGAGGGGTCCGTTATACAGAGAAGCCTTCCATAGAGCTAAGGAGTCTTCCAAAAGCATGGCTTTTGTTGGAAGGACTAGGCAATCCTGGGGGAAGGGTAAAGTACATGAGTCCTGGTACATTTTGGTGAGGCAGAGAATGAATGTTCCCGTTTCTGTCCTGGAAAATAGCAAAACATCCAAGCCTTTTATGCTGCGAGTAAATATTTGGTTTCTGAATAGAATTCCTGCCCCCTCAGGAACTGAGCGGAACTCGGGCCTGTGTCCATGGTTGCTGAACGTGCCCTATTCAGGCCCTCTTCAGGACAAAGAAGAGAAATTAATTGACACCAGAGTGTTGAAAAGAACCAGCATGTGCTGACCTATTTTAGATGGCTCCAGGACATTCTAGAGAAAGTCTCTAGAGCTCAGTTCGTGTCATGCTTCAGTGCTCAAGTCCAAACAGGATGAAGGATCCGTGGGAATACGCCCACACGTTAGAGGCCTTTCTTCTAAGGTGCCCAGATGGTGTTGTCTGGACACAAATCATGTCTGCTATTCTGTGAACTTCCAAACTGAGGTGGTCTCAGTCGGACTCTTCCAGGAACAGATTCTAAAGGGTTCTAGGAATCTTAGGTAACCCCTGGGTTTTCTGATGTGCTACAGTGGTGTGAGAGTCAATCTCAAATGGGTGGTGAGTGGGGAATCAAAGTGCAAACTACCTCAGAGATCCTTTAACAATCAGTTCTTTGTGGAATGGACCACTGCTAAGGACCCAGCAGTGATGGCCCTATACTTAAAATGCCAATCTTCACTTTTATGTGGCCTATGACATCACTGAGGAGAAAACACTGAACCATGCTGACTGAACTTCCTTGAAATAATGATCCTGGTCAGAGGGCTACTTGAAGCGTTCTGGCAGTTGTGCTTATTTCTTTTTCATGCTTTTATTATTCTGGACAACTCTTTCATACTTTAATCTTCCTCTCAGATCAACGTCCTTTCCACTACTTTGCTGCTTGGTGATTTTTTTTTCTGGCTTGTGTCTCTTGGGGTTTGACAAAAATGGTGCTAAAATTTGGCATCTTGAAACAAAATCACCTCACATCCCCATTTCTGACAGAGTGGTGATTTACTTGGTGATTTACTTCAGGCTTGTATCTCTAGCAGTTTAACAAAATGGTCCTAAAATTTAGCAATCTTGAAACGAAAACAAAACAAAACAACAACAAAAAAAAACCCCTCACACCCCCATTTCTAGCAGAGTGGGTCTGGGGCAGAGACCTCTCAGGAGATTGCAAATGAAGATGGCCATGTCAAGTTTTCTCTCAGATTTTCAAAGCATGTGCCCCTAGAGTGAGGGGAAGAAAGAAACCTAGAGAGAACAGGGTAGACTTTTTTCTGGCTTGGACCTCTTGCAGGTGCTAAATTTTAGCATCTTGAAACAAAAGCACCTCATACCCCCATTTCTGACAGAGTGAGTCTAGTGCAGATCTTCCTCTCAGACCAACATCCTTTCCACTAACTTTGCTACTTGGGTGATTTTTTTTCTGGCTTGCATCTCTTGCAGTTTGACAAAAAAAAGGTGCAAAAATTTAGCAATCTTGAAGCAAAACAAAAAGAAACCCTTCCACCCCATTTCTAGCAGAGTGGGTCTGGCGCAGAGACCTCCCAGGATGCAAATGAAGATAGATGGCCATGTCAAGTTTTCTCTCAGATTTTCAGAGCAGGCGCTGCTAGAGTGAGGGGAAAGGAAGAAGCCTGGAGAGAACAGGGCACAGTTTGGGTGACAATGCATGGGCTCCAGAGACCAACAACCAACCCTGTTGCAGGGTTGGGTTGCACGCAGGGTGCAGGCTGCCTCCTCTCCCACCTCGCTGCAGGCAGGCTGCAGACCGGAAGCGGAAGTGGCGTGCAGCCCAGAACTCCCAGGCAACTTCCGGGCGCTGGGGGAACCCGGAAGAGGCGGGCGTAGGGGCGGTGCTCCCAGCTGTGTCGGTTTATGACAGGTGGTTGCCCTAGTTCCCCGGGTAGTTTGAGTCTGTCTGGGGGTGCTGCTGCAGCCTGAGGATCTCAGCAGCTGCAGGGCACGGTGGGGGAGCCCAACAGGGGGTGCCCAGCGCCCCCTTTAGATGCCCATCCTGCCCCTGTAGCACTTCTCCCCAGGCTCAGGCCTTCTCTTAATTTAGAGATGCTCTGGCCCTCCCTTCCTTCCCAGCTCCATCCTGACAGGCCTTTGCCCCCCCAACTTTGGCCTCTTTCCTCTCTTCTGAGTCCCCTAGCACCCTGATTCCTCTCTCTCCCCTTCTATGAGGTGCCTCCCCTTTGCAAAAGACCCAAGGTCCCCCCTCTCCTTGCACAATGCTCCAGGATGGATATTCAGCTTTTACTTTTTTTTTTCTTTTGCTCCTGCAGGAATCCCACCCAGATGCCTGGAAAGATAGGGTCCCTCAAGCCACCTCGGTGCAGCACAAGATCCAGGAGCAAGAAGGTGCTGGAAGTGCTGGCTGAGCGTAACCAGATGGTGGTTCCAGTGGGGGCCTGGGTGGAACCTGCCCAGCCTGATGCTTTGGAAATCCCAGCGCATGTGAGTTCTTGCCCTGCTAGTGGGATTTGGGGGGGCTTCTCCCTGCTGCACCCTTGGCCTCAGCGCTTCTATTTTGCCTTCTCATTTATGTACTCAAGTGCAAAAGAAAACACACATGCATCTGCATGCAATTCGAGTTGGCATCTTGGCATAGTGTCTATTTTATCTGTATTTTATCACTTTTGTATTTTGACCAAACAAGCTCCTTAATGATTTTTTTTTTAATTTTTCATTGCCATATTTGCTGGGGGTGGGAGTTGGGAGAACTCCCAAGTGGTGCTCAAGTGGCTCCAGGGTGCCACCCTGCAATTCTCAGTTTGAGGTCAGTGCCAGGGCTGAGGGTATAGTGCTGTTCAGGCCCTTGTGGTACCAGGGACTACTCAGGGCAGCTCACTGGGAAGCGTTTCGGGATTCTTGGGGACCATGCATCGTGTGTGTGGTGGTGGAGTGGGGTAGAATTGAACATTCCTGGTGTACCTTAACCCCTGGACTATTTCTCTGATTCCTACTTAGCAATTTCAATAGGATCCTTCCTGGAGTGAACATCCAGCAGTGTGGTGCAGGGGGAACAGAGAGGATGGAAACTGGGGTGGGACATTCGGGGTCTTCGAGTTCATCAGCTGTCCATATGCTGGAACTGCAGCCCCGTCACCCCAAATTCCCTATTGCTTGCTTGCAGTGGGCTCATGTGGTGCTCAGATTCCTCTAGAAGGAGTAGGAGTGATACTGGGCTTCATGTCACCAGTGATTGATGGGTTTAAAGTTTGTGTTAGGTTCTGAAATGGAACTTTAGTCAGACTCAAATACAGAGTATGGGTGGAAGAGATGAATTCTAACTAGGATTTTGAGCAGGTTTTAACCATCCATGTCGCAAGGACATGTTTGGTTCATTTTTATTCTAACACATGTGGTATGTGGGCTTTTGGTTTGGGCTGTGCCCAGGGCTTACTCTTGAGAATAAATCTCTTAGGAGTAAGTCTCTTGAGAGACAGTTTGGCGTGTCAGGAATTGAATCTGAATCTGTCACATACAAGGCAATTATTCCCTCTATACTGTTTCTTCAGCCCCCAGAAAATATCTTTTGAAATAGTGATTAAGGAAGCATGATCTCTGGTTTTTCTTAAAGGAAATGCTACCCGTGGTCAGAAAGGAGGACCAAGCATTTCAGATAAAGGAAAGTTATGGCAAAGAACAAGGAGCGCAAGGACATATGTTCTAATTAATACACAGACCTGAGAGATTTTTAATAGTTCACTCAACCCTAGCTTCTCAAATTATGGGTTGTGACTCTAAATGGGGTAACTGAATGGGGAGTTGTTTTAAAGAAATTTCTTTGTGACTTAGCAGTAAATGTATTACTATTTTATATCCCTATCTTCTTGGCTCCCATAAAATTTCTCAGGAAAAAGGGAGTTGTGGATACAAAGAGTTTAAGATGCTCCAGCTAAACAAACTTTACTTCTGGCTATTTAATTTTCTTTATCCCACTCACCATATTGTATTTGTTTTTTGTTTTTTTTTTTATTTAAACAACTTGATTATATACATGATTTTGTTTGGGTTTCAGTCATGTAAAGAACACCACCCATCACCAGTGCAACATTCCCATCACCAACTATATTGTATTTATAATAAATCATTTATGTATCAAATTTTTCTGATAGAGCTCATACCCTGGAGTTCACAGGAAAAATATTATTACATTTCTCTATTTATCTCAGTGCCTAATAAATATAGAGAAATCTTTGCAGAATACCCAGAATATGTGAAGACCTCTAACTGTATAGACACATGCTTAACATGAGGTAAGAGGTTAAAGTATATTTCCTTAGTGACCCTTGATCTTAGAAGACATACATGGCTTTTGTTGTTGTTTGATTTGTTTGGGGCCATACTCAATGATACTAAGGGGTTACTGCTAGCTTTGTACTCAGGAATCACTCCACGGAGGCTCAGAGAACGATATGGGTTGCTGGGGTTTGAGCCTGAGCTGGCTGCATTCTAGGCAAATGCCTTAGCTGTTGTGCCATCTCTCAGGCACTGTTGGTTTTTGTTTTTGTTTGTTTGCTTGTTGGTTTGGAGGCCCCATCTGACAATGCTCAGGAGTTACTTCTGGATATGTATTCAGGAATCACTCCTGGCAAGGCTCAGGATTGGCCACGTGCAAAGCAAACCCCTGTCCCAAACACATGTTTAAAGAAAAATCAGTGCCATACTCATCTTATTTTTGTATGTATGTGAGTATTTATTCATTTATTTCCACTTTACCTATTTCCGGAAAGGATCTTAAGAACTTGAGTAGTGCAAAGATTAGGGCTTTTATTCAAAGGACAAAGATAGATGATATGACTAAGAAAAACATTAATGAAGAATTTAAATAATCAGAAAAGATTAAAGGATGATTGTAAGGAGCTTGGGGAGAGTTAGAAGTAAACAAAACGTATTCAGGATGCCAGGGATAAAGTAGATTGAAGCAACCTGCTTAGGGAAGGATGATTGACAGACTAAAGGAAATAGGAAACTTTAGAAATGGATTAACTGTATTTATTGAATAATATTTCTAGATGAATTTCCTGATCACACAGTTTGACTACATTAATTGTGCCAAAGTTTTAGAAGGTTAGGGAGAAATTAACTTGGGGAGGCACTAATGAGAATGTAATAATTACCATTTAAACATAATGCCAGTGTAAGGAGAAGGAGCAGAGAAACTATGACAAAGAGGCTGAATTACTTAGATTTTTTTTATTACCTGAGCTGATCTGGATGAGTGGTCAGATTTATAGTATAGATTATTTTACTGAATTACCTTTTGGTATTTGCTTTGTATACTCTTACATGGTACATATTCGGCCCCTTTTTCCAATGTTGGGGATCAAATCCTGGACCTCACATATTAGAGACATATGCTGTCCCCAGCTCTGCGGTATCTATTATTGTAGAATAATCTACGAGCTAGATTTTTTGTAAGTAAAATTTTTGTTTTGTTTTATTGTGGGGCCACACTCCTGGCTCTGCACTCAGAAATCACTCCTGGTAGGTTCGGGGGACCATATGGGATGCCAAGGATCGAACCTAGGTTGACTGCATGCAAGGCAAACACCCTCCCCACTGTGCTATCACTCCAATCCCTGGCCTGTTTGTTTGGGGGCCCCTGGCATCCCACACATGACATATAGGGAACTAGATGATGCTGGGGATCAAACTCTACAGCTTGGAACCATCTATTTCCCTACCTGCCTTATACTTAGACAAAAGAGTCTTTTTTTATTTTTATTTTATTTTTGGTTTTGGGGTTACACCCAACAGTGCTCAGGTGTTACTCCTGGCTCTGCGCTCAGAAATCGCTCCTGGCCAGCTCGGGGGACCATATGGGATACTGGTATTCAAATCTGTCCTTCTGTATGCAAGGCAAACACCCTACCTCCATGCTATCTCTTAGGCTCCTAGAAAAGAGTCTTAATTCACAACACTTCTGACATTTAAGTTTATTTTCTTTTTTTGATCTTGAAAGATCTCAGCATGTATGATTGAAGAACAACTAAAGGAACAACAAAGGAAAAAACGAGAGGCCTTGAAGCATTTTCAGAGACAAGTCAGATACCGGGTAAATCAGCAGATCAGGCTGAGAAAAAACCAGCAGTTTCAGAAGTGTTATGAAGCGGTAAGTTCCAGAGTGAGCCCCTAGGAAAGCTGATCGATTGGACACTTTGTGTTTGTGTGTGTGAGAGATAGACTATTGTGTAGAGTGGAACCAATTTCTTCTGATTCCAGGCTTTGTGGGGTTTGTTATGCTCGTGAGGTTA
>PVKC010041917.1:0-11976 GCA_004027635.1 Crocidura indochinensis
AGGTGTTTGCCTTTCATGCAAAAGGTCATTGGTTTGAATCCCAGTGCCCCATATGGTCCTCCGTGCCTGCCAGGAGCAATTTCTGAGCACGAAGCCAGGAGTAACCCCTGAGCACTGCCGGGTGTGACCCAAAAACCAAAAACCAAAAAAAAAAAAAAAAAAATTTACTTGGTGTATGTTGTCCATTGAGTCACTCATTGAATAAATTTATTGAACCAGGCATAAAGCCCGTGAAGGGGAGGAGTATGACCTGAAGTGGAAAAGACAGGGTCACACTTGGGAAGCTGGGAACGTCTTAGAGAAGGAAGCCAATGAGAAACCAGTTGTCATGTTTCCTGAAAGGAGTAAAAGATCATGAAGTGACATGGAATCAGAAGGGAGGTGACAATTGAGTGGAGAATAGAGCAAGTGAAGAAGTGGATTTCATAGAGTACATGGAGAAAATGTTCTAGAACTGAGGACCAGCAGTTAGAATGGCCTTGAGATGGACAGCTGTGTGAAATCTTTCTGATTTTGTTATCAGTTGTAATTTTTTTAATATCCCATGATTCCTCTCTTTGATGTTAAATTCTACTACATTATATTAAATGATAGATATCTCATTATTAAATTATACTTGATATTAAATAATAGGAAGTTTTTTTTTGTTTTTTTTTGGGGTTTTGGGTTTTGGGTCACATCCGGCAGTACTCAGGGGTTACTCCTGGCTCCATGCTCAGAAATTGCTCCTGGCAGGCACGGAGGACCATATGGGGCACCGGGATTCGAACCGATGACCTTTTGTATGAAAGGCAAACGCCTTACCTCCATGCTATCTCCCGGGCCCGAGGAAGGGTTTTTTTTTTTTATATATAGTGCTGTTTGGTTTTGTTTTTTCCTGTTGTGAATGAGATCCTTTTCCTTTTATCAGTTATTGGTCATATAAATGTCTTTGATAGGTTGTTGGTATCAAGCCATTTTACACAGTTCTATTGCTCTTCCCCATTAAAACTAATGTGCGTCTCTGACTTTCCATGGGTGAACAATCCTATGTGCCACGCTGCTGATTTTGTTTTCTCTAATAGTGCAGGGCAGGGGTCCTCAAACTTTTTAAACAGGGGCCCAGTTCACTGTCCCTTAGACCACTGAAGAGCCAGACTAAAGTAAAAACAAAAATTACGAACAAATTCCTATGCACACTGCATACATCTTATTTTGATGTGAAGAAACAAAACGGGAATAAATATAGTATGTGGCCCGTGGGCCGTAGTTTGAGGAACACAGGAGGCCTCTCACTACCTCCATCTGAACTTGGAATGGCACATGTGAAACATAGTAGTATTTCTAGCTGTTGTTCTCTTCTTGCTCCTCATTTAATAGTGACTTTTTATTTTTCCAGATGTCTCTACATTAGTTAGAAGATGCCCCAATCTTGTCTACCTAGACTTAAGGTATGATCAGTTTTTGTCTATTTGTTTTAATGAGTGATTGGGCGATCCTGACTGCTCACTGAAATGAGTTAGGATTGGAGATGGCTGAACTGAGAATGTCGAGCAGTAGGAGGTTACTGTCTTTTCTGGGGTGAAGTGTCTTGAACCTTGTCCTCTGCTGTTTTGCAGTGACAGTGTCTTGATAAAGAATGACTGCTTTGAGGAATTTTTCCATCTTAACTACCTCCAACACCTGTCGCTCAGCCGGTGCTATGATATAATACCTGAAACTTTACTGTAAGTATTTTGGTTTCTTAAAGCTGATAGAAAGGAAGGATCAAGAGAAATATATCTATTATATACTATTGCTCTGGCCCTTAAAATCAGTCATTATTGACAGTCTGTATATCAAATTTAAATATCATTATTAGCATAACACCATCTGGCTACTGAAAAGCAGAACTAAATAGAAAAACCAATTAAGCCCAGAGCAATGATACAGTAGATAAGGCATTTGCCTTGCATGCAGCAAACCCTGATTCGATCCCTCCTATAAGGTCCCTCAAGCCTGTCAGGAATGATTCCTGAGTGCTGAGCCAGGAATAACCCCTGAACACTACTGGATGTGGTCCAAAAACCAAAAAAAAAAGGAAAGAAAAAGAAAAACCAATTTAAATTTTTGCTCTACAGATCTGATACCTTTTGGGATGCCTAGCAAAGAAATAGCATCTGACAGTGTTGGCACTGATGTGTGCACTCAACATTTATCCCTGGGCTGTGAGGAGGCTTAACTAGTATATCATGTCGGTACCTGCTGCAGATTGGTAGAAGAAGTAGACGTAGAACACAGCCTGTCCTTGCAGAGACCTCAGACTAGGATTGGGGAGGCTGATCAGAGTGGGATATTTTTTCTCCAGAATTTTTCTCAAATCCAGTTGGTATAAATGACCTAACTCTGGGCTTAGAAAGAAAAGTACCATTGTCCTCTAGTCGCACCTGATAATGACTGGATGAAGAACAGAAAAGACGAAAGAGAGAAGGAATGAGTGTTGTGAGTTTCATGCTCTCTTTGAATGGAGGAATGATTGAGGTTACCCAAAAAAGTGAAATGATTTGCTGGAAGCTGTCTTGGTAACTGAGCTGGATCATCCTTGGTCGCCTGGACCAATGTACTATGAGCTCATCTATGGTAGCAAGTGAGAGGAGAGGACCCCTTTTATACCTGTCTACCAACTTCCATAGGGTCATAGGAAAGTGAAAAGATCCTACTTTCTTTTAGGCTATGCCCAAGTCATTCTGGGAATAATAGCTATATTTTCAGGGACTGGAAAGATAGTACAGGAACTAAGACCTTTGCCATGCACCCCACTAATCACAGTTCTCTAGTGTAACATAAGGTTTTTCTAGGAATGATCCCTCAGCACTGCCAGATATACCCCTCCACCCCCCAAAAATAAACAAAACGAAAAACAAAGCTTAATTTTCTTAAGGTTTTCCTGTCTCTCATCCAATAGTGCTGGAAAGTTTTTCCTCATGTCAAATACCTGGCATATTTATGAAAACACCCAGATATCTCCCTTTTGGTTTTGGTCTGCACCTTTCTTGTTTTTCCAGCCAGTAAGTCCCAGCAGAGGCTGTTTTCCTGGCCAATGTAACTCTGTACAATCATGCTGCTTAGCTCTGGTTCCTTCTCAAGAAGGTAGGAAAAAGGCAACAGAAACTGTGTAGCGGTGGCTAGTTCAAAATGACTGGTTTGGCCTCTATAAGTTAGGTTCAAGAATTTACTCAGATAATTAATAATAACTCAGATAATTAATAACTCAGATCATTTAGTTTATGGAATCCACCAATGGAATTATGCAATCTAGCAATTGTAAGTTTAATCACTCACTTAAATTCATCTTGTAAATTAGGACCTGAGTTTTTCACATGGGAAAAAAATATTGCTTTCTGTGGTGCTTAGAAGTAGAGACCTAATTAGGTTCATCTACAGTCAGGGGTCTCAAACTCACAGCGGGCCCTATGGCCCGTGGTTTGTGGCCCTCTGTACATGTTGTGGCCCTGCCCTAGAGGAATCTTTTTTTGTTTTGTTTTAGTTGTTTGTGTCACACCCCCCTATGTTCAAGGCTTACAACTGACTTTGCACTCAAGGATCACCCCGACTTTGCCTCCTGCGGCCCGCAGGCAAATTGAGTTTGAGACCCCTGGCATGGACTCTTAGGAGAGCTTCTTGCTCTTAAGATTTCTAGCTTCTAGAACTCCAAGGAATCTCTCGCATTTGCCCAAAAGTGTTTCTCTATCATCATTATTTACTTTCCTTATCCTCTGGGCTTCTAGATCTTTGCATATGAAGTCCTCTTGGGAAATCAACTATCTTTCCTTTTTAGTATCTTAAGATAGTGTGTCCTAAGTTTATTCTTTGACTCCAGAGAACTTGAAGCAAAGCAGAGACAAATACTTTGTCAAAAGCAGAAGTTAGGGCAAGGCTTTTAGTCTCTAGGTGTTCCCGTTATTATCTTGAAAAAAAAAGATGCTTGCTTAGAATAAAGCCTTGATGATTTTTGGATACAGACCTGCTGTGAACTCTTACTGCTTTATTCTGACCTGGGCAAATCTTGCATTTTGATGTAAGGGGGGGTGAATGATGGTGGTGAGAGAAATGGCAAGGTAGTGTCAGGGAGAAGTAGGGAGAAGAGAGATATAAAATGCTTGGGAATCCGGGATGAGAACTGGTGAAGTCTTCCTGAGGTCTACATATAGTGTCCATCAATCTCCTTGATCAGGCATCAAGTTTTCCCTGAGACCCACCCAATTAACACAGACCTGAAGCTGGTCTTCTTCGGGGCCCATGGCCTGAGAAATGGATCCAGGGAAGTTTCCAAGTTGAGGTGTGGGCCCTTCTCAAAATGGGGAGTGTGTTCTGCTAGGCTTTGCAGAATAGGTTTTTGCAGATTTTTTTCCTGACTGAACCCATTTCTAGACTTCTTGTGCAGATCCTGCCAGTTGCTGGGGCATCACTGGGGAGACATGTTAACTTTCTGGCCTCCTCCCTCATGTTCTTAACACTACCATTTTTGTTCTTGAAGCTTCTCCTTTTAGCTCATCCAGGGCTTTCTGAGTGGCTTCTCAGTTTCTGCACCACCAAAAGCTTCATGCCATGGGGCTCCTTCAGGTGACAGAGCAGCTTCTCTGGTGCTCCTGTCTCCACCAGAATCATTGCAAGGTTGTGTCTGCCTGTTGGCTTTATCATGAATCTAAGTGAAACAAGTACCAGTGGCCCCAAGTAGACCTTTGGAAAAGTAAGGACACGGAGAGAAAGGCTGTCCTTAAGCCAAAAAGACGGAGGACCAGATGTACACAGCACTTTGATTTATGTTGGTGGCCTTTAAAGGGCAGTGCCCTTGCTGATGGTATGCTGGCCTTCTCTCAGTAAAACTCGTTTCCTCTAGTTTCTGGCAGCTGATCAATTTGAGATTCATGTTATGAATCTCAATATTCTTGGTAATATCTTCAACAAGAATTTCCAGACAGCCATTTGTGCTAAGGAATTTTGATTGGAGGGTGGGGTACTAGAAAATCCTCAGGCTGTCTTAAGCCAACAATGCAGCGCTCCCCTATGGAGGTGGATGCATGGCATTGGCGATGAGATCAGAGATCAGACACTCAGAAGTGAGGTTGAAATTCTGTCTTGTTTATTATGAGTTAAAGCAGGACACTGATACTAATTTCTTGGCAAGGCATCATAATTTCAGACATAACTGTTAGTTTTCACACTGTACCAGACAAAATGCACAGGCCAAGCTACATTTAAAGATTTAAAGCTGGGGCCGGAGCAGTGGTGCAGTGGTAGGGCATTTGCCTTGCAAGCAGCTGACATAGGACAGACAGTGGTTCAATCCCCTGGCGTCCCATATGATCCTCCAAGCCAGGAGCTATTTCTGAGCGAATAGCCAAGAATAAAACCTGGTGTGGTCCAAAAAACAAAAAACAAACCGAAAAAAAGATTTAAAGCTGCATTCAACATAAACTTCACAGATCCAAGGCATAGTCTTCAACTTCTGTGCTCCTCTGCTATCTGTCAGACTATTCTTTGTACTTTGTGGTTGACCATCTGGACCTACTAGCAGGGTCACGTTTTAGAAAATGGTGTTTCTTTTTATTTTTTGGCCTTGTTCCTATTCATGCATTCTGTGCTGAACCTGAAATATTAACCCTTAATATGACTGCACTTAGACTAACAGCAAAGCTGGGTTTGAGGGTGGTTAATAATATTGTAAGACTACATATATATTTGAGTATGCACAACTGCTTATGACAGGAAGTTTACAGAAATCTAAGTGGTCTTATAGGGTCTTAGGATTCTAGTGAAGCTATGTCTCAAATAAGAGGGACAATTTTATGACATAGTCCCTGTTAGTTTTCTCATTTCCCCAAGTGCATCATGGCAGTTGTGGTTACAGGCGGCCACGGTCTTATAAGCCCAATACCCTCCATTTGTTGTGGCCTCTGGGTCAGGATTCCTTACACAGGGGTGGTTGTGACAAGAGATGGTACAATGGTTACTAGGCAGTGGAGGCTCTGGATCCCCTAAGCACTACTGAGAAATAGCAAAAAATAAAAATAAAGAATTTTTTTTTCTCAGATTAGAAGATTAAATAAAACTCTAACATCGGAGAATTTCTAGTAGCCAAGTGTAATCCCTAAGCACTGCTAGGTGTGGCCCAAAAACCAAAAAGAAAAAAGAAAAAGAAAAAGAAATGATGCCTTTAAAAGTATTCTTTCCTATATTTCTTTCCCTTTACCTGCTTTGTGGTTTTTCTCCCACTGTAATTTCAAATGAGGAGGCAATTAAGATTACATTGAGACTTTACAAGGAAAACAGGGTTATATTGATGAGGGATGGAGAGAATTAAGGGAGGGGCTTAAAAATTCCTTCCTTTACTAAAATTAAAGTATAGTTAAGATCTTATCACTGTCCTTGATATTTTTTAAATTAGAACTGATGGCTTTTGGGGCCAGAGCAGTGATGCAGCGGTAGGGCATTTGTCTCGCACACAGCTGACCTAGGACAGACCTTTGTTTAATCCCCCGGAGTCCCATAAGGTCCACCAAGCCAGGGCGATTTCTGAGTATGTTCCTAGGATTAATCCCTGAGCATACCAGTATAGCCCCAAAACAAATAAACAAACAAAAAATTAGAACTGATGGCTTTAAAAAAAGAAACTGGGACCGGAATGATAGCACAGCATATCAAGGCGTTTGCCTTGCACAGGGACCCAGGTTCGAATCTTGGCATCCCATATGGTCCCCTGGGCCTGCCAGGAGCAAATTCTTAGTGTAAAGCCAAGTGTAATCCCTAAGCACTGCTAGGTGTGGCCCAAAAACCAAAAAGAAAAAGAAATGATGCCTTTAGAAGTATTCTTTCCTATTTTCTTTCCCTTTACTTGCTTTGCGGTTTTTCTCCCACTGTAATTTCAAGTGAGGAGGCAATTAAGATTACATCAAATCATGTATTTCCTATATTACTATTGAACAATAATTGCAAGCTGGTCATGACATTGTGTTTTATTATTAATTTAATTTAATTTTCTCTCATCCTGGGTTCTTTGTCTCTGGGTTAAGTTTAGGTGCTTTAACACTTCTCTGGGTTCTATGAGGTCTCCACCTTATCAATTTATAAATTGTAGGTGATGTGCAATACTAAGAGGTGTGGTTCAGAGGGTTTTAATTTTAGTTCCTGCTTAACTTTGTTTTGTTTGGGTGCCTTACCTGGCAGTGTTCAGGAGTTACTCCTGTCCCTGCATATAGGGATCACTCTTAGAGGGCTCAAGGATCATCAGGGACACCAGATATCAACCAAACCGAGGTGGGTCATGTGCAAGCAAACAATATACCCACTGTGCTATCTGGCGCCTGCTTAAATTTTTAGGGAAATAGCTCATGGGGCTAATATGCATGCTTTGCAGGCAGGCCTAGGCTTCATCCCTAAGAACAGAGCTGGGGGTGGCACCTGGGCACTACCATTTTGTGGCCCACAACCCACATTTAAAGTTGTAGTGGTTGGGGCCGGAGCGATAGCACAGCAGTAGTTCACAGACAACACACAACGGACCCCGGTTTGAATCCTGGCATCCTATATGGTCCTCCAAGACAAGAAGGAGTGACTTCTGGATGACTTCTGAACACAGAGCCAGAAGTAACTCTTGAGCGCCGCCAGGTGTGACCCCAAAACTAAACAAACAAAAAATAAGATGTAGTGGTCTTTCCTTTTGGAGACTGTCCCTGTACCTGTGTCATCCAGCTTACACTCTCTGCACATGACATCTTGAGTCTTCCTGGGGAGAGATTAATTTCTTCCCAAGGCCTTCCCCAAGAAATGCTGGCATTTCTTCTACTGTCAAGCCGCCTTTCCTTGCTCCCTCTTCTCAGTGCTGCCTGTTGCAGAATGATGTACATCAATTCTTTGGATATCCTTGGATTATTATTAACCAATAATCTCTTGGTTATTAGAGTTCACATCTGCTCACATTTCTTGTAAGAGGGCTTTAAAATTGGATGTGATCGCTATCATGGAAAATTAAAGAGCTGGGTGTTGTTTTGTTTTGATGGGAAATTAAAGAACTGGGTGTTGTTTTTGTTTTTTCCTTTTAATTACTTATTCCAGAGATTAGGAGCCTTAAAGGACAACTCCAGTTGATTATTTTCTGAGTTTTTGGTCTCACACGATCGCTAGTTCTGATTACCCTTTATGACTAGCAGGCATATTTCATTTATTTGGATAGTATTTTTCTAAACTACCCTACAGCTTATCTTCAGCTAACATCCTTGGTTTTCCAGACACTTTGTTGCACATAGAATAAATTTATTTGGAAGCTCAAAACACTACAATTGTGTTTTGAGCATGGGGGGGGTCTAAGTTGATGAACTGAGTTTTGGAAGCATCAGTGTCTTTGACATCAGGAACTGGCCTAATGTGAGCTAGGTTTTAGGAAGATGCTTTGGCCTTGGTATAGAGAATAGATCAGAAGGGGGAAAGAGAGCAGTTAAGGTGTTAACTTCTATAAGGAAGTTTTGTTTCTTTTTTTTTTTTTTTAAGGTGAGTTTTATGCAATAGTCTAGGTCCACCATGGCTATTACAAGCACTGCTAAGGAAACCATGTGGTTCTAGGGGTCTAGGGGTCTTTGAACTTGGGGTCCTCTACATGCCAGGAATGTGCCCCAGTGTTTAACTCTGTCATCCCACTCCAGAAGAGTTTGCTTAATTAAGTACTAGAAACATTAAACTAGAGGCTGCTTCTCTTCTCTAAGTTATTAGGGAATGTGATCCTCAAATAGAACTAAAGGTGGGAATTGTTTTAAATATTTAGTTCATATACCTAATTTTAATACCTTTATAAAAAGGTATTAAAGGGTCATGTTAAATACAAAGGGTCATGTTAAATCTTGGGTGAACACTAACGGTAGGATTTGGTTTTGAACACTCAATGCTTAACATAACTGTACTATGAACAATGCGGTAAATTGGTGCTAAAACAAAAGTTGGGGAGTGGGGGAATTGGGTGAAACCGGGATCACAAGTGAAAAGTGAAAACCCTGCTGTCAATCACCTATCTCTTCATTGATCTGTAATGGGATTTTTGTTGAAATTACAAACTAAATATTGCCTTTCCTGAAAACTTTGTACTATGTGTCCCAACTTGGAGCAAATACAGATCAGAGGGATGAATTTCTAAGCATACAGAAGTGGTTAAGAAGAAAAAAATCAATTACCGAAATGTATTTGCTTTAGGGAGCAGGTAGCCTATTTTTTGTGTGTGTGTCCCTGTTCCACTATTGACTATGTTGTATTTCACCTCAAATGAAATACCTAAGCAGGTCAGGCTCATGTGACAGGGAAAAATAAACCAAACAGTGGGGCACTATTATGTTGAGAAGTTAGGTGTCTCTCACCGTAAGATGTGATGATGATCACTCTTCACTGCTTCTGTACCCAACTAACTATATGTAAACTCTATCTATATATAGTTATATATACATATATATATATGGCTATATATAAACTATATCTGAACTATCTTAGTGAAGGCCTGTATATTACTGGATTGTTGGCTACTGACCATAATAATAAAATATTCAGCATGCCAATATCATCTTTCAAACAGAAGATGAATTTAAATGAAGTTCAAATGAATGCCAACTCCATATCCTTTAACTGTACATAATCTTCCAGCTTATTGCTGCTTCCAGCACAGTCACACCCTTCAGGACTGATAACAAGGAAGAAAGGAAGATCCTTTAAGAAACTAATGCACAGTTAAGAAACTAATAGTACAGTTTGATCCTGGCTATCTGTGTCCCCCTGATGTTGGCCTAGCATCCCCAAATCTGTGAGCACAAGCCATAAGGCCCATACTCTCAGGAAATTATCACTAGGATTGGATTTCCCAGCACTTCTGAAGAGTCCTCCCTTCAGAAACAGTGGATTTTTAGATTGTTGGGGCTGGAGTAATAACACACAGGTAGTGTGTGTTTGCCTTGTATGCAGCCAAAAGACCCAGGTTCAATTCCCAGCAGCCCATAAGACCCCCGGAACCTGACAGGAGTGACTTCTGAGCACAATCCAGGAGTAATCCTTGAGTACCACTGAATGTGCCCCTTCCCCCTCCAAATCCAAATGTTGCACTGTGTGCACTTGTGTTCCCAAGGCCACATTGCCTAAGCTATGTAGGGGTTATGCCTTCTGGGTTGATTTACCTCATCACTGTTTGCAACTTAGGTTGTCTGTTCAGTTTGCATTTTACAGACTGGGATACAAATTATAAAAATTAGGTCATGTAACCCTACTGGAACAGTTTCTATAGATAATGTTTCTCTGAAAGTTTCTCTTCTTTTCCAGTGAACTTGGAGAAATTCCCACTCTAAAAACACTACAAGTTTTTGGAATCGTGCCGGATGGTACCCTTCAACTGTTAAAGGAAGCCCTTCCTCACCTCCAGATTAATGGCTCCTATTTCTCCACCATTGCCAGGCCAACCATTAGCGACACTAAGAATCAGGAGATGTGGGGCATCAAATGTCGGCTGTCAATTCAAAAGCCCAATTGTCTATGAAGTATTTATTCCTGGATGATGTATCTTCTTTGGAACAGGGAAACAGGCAGGAAGCCCTTTTGCTGGAGCACTCAACTATTTTTATCCTTGATTTTCCCTATGCCTTCACCCGCCAAGTATATTTGAAAAACCCTTTAAGAGAAAACTATGATATATAGTCTGTTTTAAATGACTGTTAAGAGCTGTCACTGCTCAGCCTTTAAAAGACTAAATGCTAGGCCTTGTGAAGTTTTAGGAGAGCAAACCTGTAACTTTAAGATTGCTTAAAGAACAATTTTTGAGCCACCTCTTTCAAGTGCCCTTATTTAATCTATTTCATATTGAGTTTACAGATTATCAGGCAATCATATTTCTAGCCTCTGTTAACTTACATTTCTTCTATTTAATCTGTCACAATCTTTTTATGAAACATAAGTTGGAAGAATAATAAAGCTATTTGTCTTGAGTTGAACAGAATCCCAGGACAGTAGCAGCTAAATAAAGCAAGTTTTTCTGGGGCTAGACTATTATGTATCTCAACTTTGCCTTTAGACAGGAAATTTGATTAATGGAAATAGCACCTTAAAACCCAAATTCAAAGCCAAAAAAATAATTTTTTTTAAGAAATTGGTAAAGAATTTGAAAGCCTAAGAGACAATTTTTATGTCAGTTATAAGGATCTCTAATACACATACGGTAAATCTCTAATGTACCTTTTCCCAGAATTCTAATTAGCTGAGGAAGTGCTACTCTTGGTTTCAAACTTTATGATAAAATTATGTTAATATGGGTTTTTTAACTTGTAAAAGGACTTGCTTTTAGAAAGTTGTTATAACCAGGCAGTCTTGTTGGAATACTTAACTTTTCTCTGCCTTTCTTCTTTATTGCTGAGTTATTAAGGTTATTTTTATATTCCTCTAAAATCAAGTATTTTAAATTGTATTTTATTTTTTAATGGTCTTCCATAGTAATTGCTTAGACCACTTTATTAGGTTATTGAACCTGACGATTTCTAAGAACTGCGTGTTCCTTTTGTCAGAAATAACACACAACCCTGTGCAATTTTAGTCATCATCATACTGTGTACCTACAGAAAAGTTAAAACTGGGGTATTGAACCTTTCAACAGCCTCAGTGAAAAGTTTCCTATGGTACCTAGAAAAAAGACAATTACATTCTGCTTTAACAAAAAAAATAAAATAAAAGACTAAAACTTACAAAACACTAGTTTCTTATTTAAACAGATGTCCCCAACATAAAGCAGAAATCATTTCTTTTAAAATCACATTTCTCAATTATTAAAAGTGATGGCATGAAAAGCCCTTAATCTGTTCATATCTAAGAACATTTTATAGTAACGTGCTATGGAAAATGATCGTTTCAGTTTTGTAGTAGTACCGAGTGCTAAATACTACTTGAAATTGTTGTTTACAGATAGTGATAAGGCTAGTGTTGGGATCTGGTTGAATTTCTGCCTTC